>JAMWYP010000222.1:1272385-1511601 GCA_025563575.1 Acacia pycnantha | reverse complement strand
AAAAGAAGCTAAGGTGCGTGACTTTCTTTTTCTTGGCAATATGTGGCACAACGAAGAAATATATAGTCTTTGATTTTTCAAAAGTTGAGAAACTTTTGAATTCAAAACGTCAAGAGGAGCGTAGACGCGCGCGAGAAGGCAAGAGTCCAGAGGTTATGGGATTTCTCCTTTTTTGGAATTCAAAACGCCAAGAAGAGTGATGCCACGCGCTGCGAAGGCGTAGTTCGAGAGATTATGTGGATTTTCTCTCCTTTGAATTCTAAACGTCAAGAAGAGCGATGGCCACGCGCAAGGAGGCAGTGGTCCAGATGATGCACAATTTCTCTCCCCAAGCAATCTCGCGATTAATTTGGTCGGTTTTCAAACGCCACCGACAGTGCGCAGGTTAGAGGCATGATTACACGTAATAACGTGTCACTGGGCTGAAGAAATATGTCTTTTCACAATCAATTAAGGCATTTCAATTGAAGTCTGGTCAACATTAGCAACTCGAGATAGGTCACAGCCGGTAAGACCGGGTGATATATTCGAGACAGCAAAGACATTGCGAGTTTTTCGGTGGTTTTCTAACACGGGTTGTTTAGGAATGCAATACACCGGATACGAAAAACGTAAGGTCCAAAGCAATGAGTTAGTTAGGAAGTCAAATGCGGAATATGGACATTTGCACAAGAGGAACTCAGCAATGAGATACAAGTGGATAGCAGATAGCCTTTATTGATGCTCAAACAAAACATGGTTTCTTACAAAGAAACACGTTGCCTAGCTCATTTACAAGGACAATTACAACAACACAAGTACAATAAGGGGGCCAAAGCTTGTAAGGACGTTTATGAACACATTAATTACAATGGTTGATGGCGGCTAGCTATCCATCACGCCTTGATGGGTTAGTTTGCGCCTGGAGATCCGCATTGTTATTAGGTGACCCCATCTTGTTGCTCGAAGTTCCCACCAATATGCAGCAGGACCTAGGAATGCTTAGAGAAGTCCGTGGAACTCGCTAATCGTGCCTCGGGCCTCCCTGGGTGGAGGGAAAATTACGACTAGAAGATGCTCAAATACGCCTTCAGCCTCAGACCCCGATCGACATTGAACTGCACATGAAGATCGGCAAAGGCGTTTGAGATCCCGAGGCGCCCACCATGGAATATGCTTGAAGACCGGCAACGCGTTCGAAACCAAGGTTGTAGTCCTTGAGGGGTTTTCTTTCTCTTCGATCGTCGTCTTTTCCACACATGACCAGGAAGAATAAAGGCCGGGAAGTTCTCGTTGGTAAGCTCATCTTCCTTAGCAAAGCATTTGTTAAGAAAGAAAAGGTGGGGCACAGGCACAAGAAGATGAGGAATGATGAAATTATTTATAGCCCAGGGGAGATCGTAAGGGGTCGATGGGCGCTTGACGGGACATTTAAGGGAGAGGACGTTTAGCCTTCCCATAACGTTTCGGGCCCGTGAAAGAAATTATTAACGTTAAGAACGTGAGTGAGCAAAGCAATGGTCGCACAACATTAAATAAGGATAGGATGGAAAATGGTGATGCGAGTTCCAAGAAAAGGAATAATGACATAGTGTCGGATGAGAAGCGATACGCCATGCGCCGTGTCCCCATCCGTCAAAATTTGGGGGACAAGCACTGAATAGGAAATCCTCAAAAAGACAAAGTCAATACACCCAGTGGGCAAAACGACAAAGTAGTAAAGCAAGTAAGCCGTTGGTAAGAAGCAAACACGGCATCATTATTACAAAAACAACTAGGGATCGCGATCAAGAAACCGGTAAAGACAAAGCCCGAGACTAATTCCCGAGGTCCCAGATAAGGCAAGTCGGGAATTAGTTCTTGGAACTTAGCCAAAACCGAGATAGACACAACGGGTAGAGCCCGAGATAGAAAAATCTCAGCATCTCAGAAACCCGAACTCCTGAGCTTGGGGGGCAACTGTTATGGATTCAAATAATGGGCCTACCGCAGGAAGGCCCAATAGAAGGACTCTGGCGGGAAGCCTCCCGCAAGTCGCGCTCCGTCGCCCACCTCACAAGGTGCCGTGACTCCAAGAATTATGCAGAATGGAATGGCGCACGATCGTGGCTGAGAAGGAGGCACGATCACAGTGGAAGGACTCAAGGTAAGCAAAACCCTAGGTGACCTCTATATATAGGAGGTTATCTCCTGTGTATGTCCTCACGCTGAACATTACATTCATACAGCTTCGTTCCACTTGTGCACACACATCACCCTCAGCGAAAGCCACCCCCGCGTAGCACAGTGATTTACCGGCGACCGCTGCTATCTCCCCCATAGATACCAGTGGACGCCACCTTTGATCCAATATCAATCATACCTAGCCCCAAAGGCTAGACACTTGTGTTCTACTACAGAACACTTATCAATTTATGATAGAGATTTTTAGGATATTACACTTTATATCAAGGTTTATTTCCTAAATTTGCTCGGGTGGGACTCTGGAACGTGGTTATGTTTCTGAAACTTGAGCAACTCAGATGAGGTTTATACAATTTAACAAATTCAGTGTAATCTATTATATGTAATTTTCTGATGGGGAATTTTTGTGGGCTTGGTTTATTTATTAATTTATTTTGACATTGCTATTTTTCAATATTTTCTAAAAAAGCAATTCCATAAATTTCTCATTGTGATTTAATTCCTGCTTGGGCAACAAAGGGGTGGCTTAGAGCTTTGTCCAGAGAGTATCCTACTCTTGCCTAAATCATTAATTGTACTTTTAAAGGTAATCTTATCTACTAAATTTTCTTTACTATGGTTCTTGCAGGCTAATGATGCATGGAAGGAGTTGCGAGAGAAGGAAAATGAACATCAACATTTGTAACAAACGGTTTTAGGATCCAAAGCATGCTAATGCTTCAAAGTATTAAACATAGTTCTTTTAATCAAAATTTGCTTTTGAACGTTCAGTACTTTTCTGCTTCTAAACTCCATTTGCTGATTGGCAGGTTGTCAATTAATTGATAAAGCATGCGAGAACTTTCATCAGGTCTGTAATGGAAAAACTTTTTTTCCCAAGTTTTGAGCAATTTGAACTGTGGTCTAATTGATTCTCACTTCTCCTAACAGGTTTGAGAAAGATTATTTCTAATATCCATGTTCAAACTACAAGAGGTAACACTCTTCTAGCATGCACATTATAATAGATGTTTTCCTGTAACTTCGACATGGTAAGTTTGTTAACTTTATTACAGATTGATTTTCATTGAAATCCTATTTCTTCCTTTGATGGTTTTTAAATACCCACTTAACTTTTAAATCATTTGTGTTGCTGGGTAAAGTTTTTTTTTTTTGCTAAGTTTGTATCCTTCATCATAGATGTTTTTCTTGGTACGTTTGTATCCTTTATTATAGTATAATGGGGAATGGAGACTTCATCATAATTGGAAGTGTCTTCCCAGAAACTAAACCATTTTAAAACTACATAATTGTTATTTTGACTGCAATTTCTCCCCTTAATTACCCTCCATTTATTATGTTTTCTCCTCCGCCTACTATAACAACATGAATAGGTAACACACTTCTTCCATGCACATTACAATCACATATTTGCATGGCTTATGAGTGATTCAGAATTTCCCTCACAAACTTGATTCATGCCTAAGTGCTTGCTTTTTTTTTTTTGTTATTTATTATTTCCTGTATATATCTTTATATCCTTGAAAGGTGTGTCTCTCCTCCAAAACCTTCATTTTGCATCTGTACGTGTGCATTGCTGTTTTTGCTTAGTCAGGGTCAGTCATTACAAAATGTTGATTTGATTTTTTAAAAAAAGGAACAACATCAAAGCGAAGCAGCTAATGGTATTTCTATGACTGGTACGTCACAACAGTTGAAGGGTTTTGTTTACTGACATTTTTTTGGGTAAATGTGATTTTTTCATTTCATGTTGCTGGTACAAAAGATAAAGTCACTGCACAGTTTCTCATGAAAAAGTTTCTTGCATGTTTTTTTTTCTTTTGTTTTCTTATACTTAAGCAAGGATAAAGTATAGTTTATTAATTTGCAATAATTAAATAGCCCAGCCCAATCGCTAAAACCCTAGATGTTAATTATAAACTTAGGTTAGCCGCCTAAACCTAGAAAACGCTCGACTCTTTCTCTCTCTACTCTTTTCCCTGCTACGGCATCCTCCTCCCGTACTCTCATCAAAGCAGTTTTCTAGAAGACTAGCAAAGACGGAGACCAGGTAATCCTAATTCCCATATAGTTTAGGCTAAGTCATATGTAACCCTAATCCCTAAACCTTAGGAAAACAAAACATTGTACATGTATATATTCTTCTGTCACGATTTGCGTAAGGTCAATAAAGCGTTTTTTTTTTGTCCTTTCTGTACAGTTTCACCTAGTTAGGTCCGTCGGATTTTGCACCAATTGTTTTAAATACTTTGTGGCCTTATTTGTCGACACTTGGTTTTCTTAGTCATTGAGAAAAATTCATGTTGTGTTGCCTCGACTTTCGTGTTTACTATAATATATTTTATTACGTTTCATCCAATTGAACCTGTACGTTGTTGTGTTCTTGTTTCGGGATGCGAATTCATGCTTAATACAATATATATATATATATATATATATATATATATATAAATATATATATATATATATATATATATATATATATATATATAAATGCTATATATGTATTAATTATTCATTTATTTATTTATTTATTTATTGAAAAATACATTTTGTGTGTGAATTAAAATAATTTAAATCATGGGAGGATAGCTTTGGGATGGTACCTCCCAAAGTGATGAACACAACTAGGCTTTATGCCCCCGATATGTTACCGAAGTGAGCCGATTATATCCGTTTTTCCTAAAGTGGTGTCTGGTCGGGTTTCCCAGGACGCGAGTAGCAACTTTAGGAAGAGGTGTGCACATTAGGACGAAGTATTTTTGATGGCCAATCTGATTGATTGTGACTGGTCGGGTTTCCCGGGTCACAGGTAGACTGGTCGGGTTTCCCAGGGTCTACCATGGTTCTCCTCCTACTAAACAGACTGGCAGGGCTTCCCGGGTCTAAATTAATAAAGAATTATATTTAGTGTAAATTATATAGGATTATTTTATGTGATTTATATAAAGTATTCGAGCCACTTAAATCTTTTTTTTGTTTTTTTTTCTATTGGGATTACCAGCGTTTTGCTGATTTTGTGTATTATGGGCTGCGACGATCCTTCGGGGGAGCAGATTTTCAGTGAAGCAGGTTCTCGAGTTGGGGCTAGCAGTGAGAAGTGAGGAAGAATATTCAACTATTTATGGCTAGGTTTATGTTATTTTGCTTTGAATAAAACTATTTATTTAAGTTTTGGACTTATGTCATTGTAATAAATTAGCCTTGCACTTGTCCCAGTACAAGTGCAGTGGTAACACTTCCCAATGATTTACTTGAAATTCAGTAATTATTTATAAAAACCATTGCAATTTTATGTTATTATATTTGTTAGAAATTGGGGTGTTACAAAATGGTATCAGAGCCTAAGATTCGCCTTAGCTCCACTTTTGATGCTAACTCAGGGATCAAAGATCCCAGAGGTTAAAAGAAATAAATAAATTAAATTTAAAAAAATTAAATTTAAATTTAAGTAATAATAATAGTAATAAATAAATTTTAAATGTGAGAGATGGGTAGTGAAGGGTTATTCTCTTGTTTTTGTTTTGATTTGTTTCCTTGAAAATTTTTATATAGTTGTATGTTTTAAATTATTTTGTAATTATATGATTATAATTGCCTTGTGAATTTAATATTCGCTTTATTCAAAGAAGGTATCATAGTTAAGTTTCGAGGACGAAACTTGTTTTAAGGAGGGTAGTTTGTAATACCCCTGATTAAAATAATAATAATAATAATAATAATAATAATAATAATAAAAGAATTAATATGTGTACATATATAGAGAGAAATAATCTAAATTGATTTCTAGAGTTTCTCCTAGAATCTAGACACAATAATTTGAAATTTAAAAAAACAAATAAAACAGTTAAGATCACATAATCAGATCTGATTAGATTAGGTCACATAACAGATTAGAGTTTAAGTGATAAAGGCCCATTCCAACAAAAGATAATAATAATATATAAAATATCTAGAAATTAATAATGTTTTTAGTATTAGTTTATTAATTTGCAATAATTAAATAGCCCAGCCCAATCACTAAAACCCTAGATGTTAATTATAAACTTAGGTTAGCCGCCTAAACCTAGAAAATGCTCGACTCTTTCTCTCTCTACTCTTTTCCCTGCTACGGCATCCTTCTCCCATACTCTCATCAAAGCAGTTTTCTAGAAGACTAACAAAGACGGAGACCAGGTAATCCTAATTCCCATATAGTTTAGGCTAAGTCATATGTAACCCTAATCCCTAAACCTTAGGAAAACAAAACATTGTACATGTATATATTCTTCATCACGATTTGCGTAAGGTCAATAAAGCTGCGTTTTTTTTTGGGTCCTTTCGTACGTTTCGCCTTGCTTAGGTCCGTCGGATTTTGCACCAATTGTTTTAAATACTTTGTGGCCTTATTTGTCGACACTTGGTTTTCTTAATCATTGAGAAAAATTCATGTTGTGTTGCCTCGACTTTCGTGTTTACTATAATATTTTTTATTACGTTTCATCCAATTGAACCTATATACATTGAATGAAATTGAACCTGTACGTTGTTGTGTTCTTGTTTCGGGATGCGAATTCATGCTTAATACAATATATGTGTGTGTGTGTATATATATATATATATATATATATATATATATATATATAAATGCTATATATGTATTAATTATTCATTTATTTATTTATTGAAAAATACATTTTGTGTGTGAATTAAAATAATTTAAATCATGGGAAGATAGCTTTGGGATGGTATACCTCCCAAAGTGATGAACACAACTAGGCTTTATGCCCCCGATATGTTACCGAAGTGAACCGATTATATCTGTTCTTCCTAAAGTAGTGTCTGGTCGGGTTTCCCGGGACGCTAGTAGCAACTTTAGGAAGAGGTGTGCACATTAGGACGAAGTATTTTTGATGGCCAATCTGATTGGTTGTGACTGGTCGGGTTTCCTGGTCACAGTAGATCGGTCGGGTTTCCTGTCTACCATGGTTCTCCTCCTACTAAACAGACTGGCAGGGCTTCCCGGGTCTAAATTAATAAAGAATTATATTTAGTGTAAATTATATAGGATTATTTTATGTGATTTATATAAAGTATTCGAGCCACTTAAATCTTTTTTTTTTGTTTTTTTTTTCTATTGGGATTACCAGCGTTTTGAATGAGTAAGAAAAGATCTTCAAAGTTGTGATTCCGGATTTTTGAGATTTTACAAGATTACGCAATTAGAACACCGATCAGGGAACTTATCGATAGAAAACTTCTAAGACAAGTTGATGACATCATTGGCATGACATCATGGCCTTGGAAGATGATGTAAGGAGGTGGATTGTGTGGCCAAGAATGAAGCTTGAAGGAAAAGATGGATTGCATGGCCTAAAATGAAAGTTGGAAGTTGGAAGTTTACCAAAATACCCTCCGAATTCTTCTATAAATAGACCCTTAGTTCTCTTCATTTCTCACACCAAATTTAAGAGCAATATTTTGAAATAGAGAGAAGGAAGAGAGGATGAGGAGTCTGG
Organism: Acacia pycnantha; assembly: GCA_025563575.1. Lineage (NCBI taxonomy): Eukaryota > Viridiplantae > Streptophyta > Magnoliopsida > Fabales > Fabaceae > Acacia > Acacia pycnantha. The sequence goes on along the minus strand of JAMWYP010000222.1, from coordinate 1,503,940 downwards.
AGAAAGAGTAGCGAAGCTCTGGGTAAGTTTTTCGGTACCGAGTCTTAAGTTCTAGTTTTCGATTCGGTAGTTATAGTAGAGATGTTGTTTTGATCTTTAATCTTCCAAGTATGATTAGATATCATGTTTTAGGGGTAATTAAGGTGTTTATTTCGAAAATATTGTTGGGGTTAAAGATATGTCAAAATTCTGGAAGATTAGGGTCAAAGTAACGAAGTGCTGGCGAAATTTCGCCGATTTGGGGTTCAGGGGTAAAATGGTCATTTATGACTAAAATGTCCGTCGTAATGATAGATCCTTAACAAAAACGTTGTTATCTTGATAGGATATCCCTGATTACGTTCTGACCTACTGTCGTACCATATTCCGACAAAAGTATCGTTTACCGTCAACGAAGGTACGTTCGCGTACTATAACACTAACTCTGATGTTTATTGTATGCATATTTGTATATTGTCTGTCATCTAATTGTACTATTTTCTGTCATCCGATTGTACTATTGTCTGTCATCTGACTGTACTATTGTCTGTACTCCGACTGTACTATTGTCTGTACTCCGACTGTACTATTGTCTGTCATCCGACTGTATGATTGTCTGTCACCCGAATGTATTATGGTCCGTTGTGCCTTAACTTTACTCTGACTGTATTGTTATTTCCGTGCATATCTGATCATGTACATTTCTCATTGTGCCTTAATCTTACTCCGACTGTATTGTTATTGCCATGCATATCTGATATGTATACCTTATGTCTGACCGTAGTAAATATACCTTATGTCTGACCGTAGTAAATGTACCCTATGTCTGACCGTAGTAAATGTTGCCAAAATTCTATGAATGTCTGTCGTACATATATGATGTATGTAAACATGAGGTTAACTGTTACCTGGGGTTCGATGCATGAACCTCAGCCCTTAATATAGCTTCAGGGTCGAGTGGACCGAGGATCGAGGATAGAAGCAAGCAGCCTGCATAGAAGACCCGGCTGAAGACTTCTTTCTGTATTACTTTTAAGACACTTTTGTACCGCTGTTTAAACAGCAAGACATGCTACCGTGGGTATTTTAATATATATCAGTTACTCAATCGCTCCGGTGCTCTACTCTGATGATTTGAAATGATGTTTTGATGAAAAAAAAATACTGCTTGTGAAAACGGGATGTTACACCTTGTGTGTGTGTGTGTTTGACAACCTTGTGTGTGTGTGTCTCTCTCTCTCCATATATATATATAAACCAATGACAATGTAGGAATGTAACAATAACTAGTCTTATCTCATTAGATGTAACCGGCTGTATAGATGCATGGTAATATTATGATCTATCAACAATCAAATCTTTAAATAAAATTATAAGAGGAAAGTGCTATTGGTAAGAAGGGAAGTTGGAGATGACAACTTTTCCCCAAGCTCGCCCAGTTTCAAGATACTGAAAAGCTTGAGGCACATTGTTGAAATTATAAGGACTTGTAGGATCAATCACGGCTTTGAGCTTGCCACTCTCAAGAAATGGCCTTAGTTTCTCTAAGATTTCACCAGAAACTGTCAAGCTTGAATAAATTGCCCTTGGATGTGATGGAGGCCATGTTATATCAACAATAACTCCTTCATCTTTTGCCACCACAAACGAGTTCTTGCAATCACCTAAAAATTATAATAGTGCTTCTCTTATCTTTAACATATGATTTATTTATTTAATTTAAGAAAATTATGAAGTAAGATAAATTACTTAATTATAATATGTGATGACATGTCTCTAAAATATTGTTGTGGAACATTAGAGATTATATTGATTTATAAGTTAGTCAACTTAATTTAAAGAAAACTAATAAATATAACAAATAAAATAGAGGGAAAAAAATGTCTCACATTTAAGACCAAAACTTACCTTCAAATTAAGTCTTACATTTAGTATAATATATCTTTATGGTAGGGCTTAACATGTACGATAATCATGTTAACTATTACATCCAACATCACCGTCACCTTATTTATGATTTGCACTTCCTATTGTGCTAAATAAATATAGGGGTTTAAACTTCTCATGTTGCATGAAAAGAAGAAGATTCCTACACACACATAAAATGGTGGGACCCACATATATATATATATAATGCTCATTATATATATGTGTGGGTCCCACCATTTCATGTATGTGTGACATGAGATAACACTTCTCCTACAACATGAGAAGTGTTTTTCCCATAAATATAAAAGCCAGCCAACATAGGGTTTGTTTTGATCATAAATGGGAAAAAAAATACTTTATCTCTTAAATTTATAATTGTTCTTAATTACTCATATTAAGAGAATTTTCAATCCAAAGAGTAATATTTAATATACAAATGATTAAAAGGAGTATTTTATGAAACCACACACACATAAAAATAATTAACTTAATTAAAAAAGTCCTTTAAGAAACTAATAATATGACTTTTTAGTGACTTAATCATAACACCGTTATCAAACATTAAAATTTTAAATGTTGAAAAAGCATTCTAAAATATTAACATTTTAAATTTAATTTTAAAAAATAATATTAATTGGAGTTAAAAATCATTATTTGAAACTAAAAATGTTGGGCTTAGATGATTAAAAATATATACGTTATAAAATTAAAAAATCAAACTAAAATCTTGTAAAAATTTGGAAGAAAAAAAAAAATACTTTATTATCAATGAACTTACCAATTGTGTCGTAGACAAAATCAAACTTGTCATCAATGTCTTCATACTTTGTGTTCCTATAATCAACAACCTTATCAGCACCCAATTGCTTCACAAACTCAACTTTTGGTGTACTTGTTGTGGCCACAACACAAGAAGCTCCATACAAATGCTTAGCCAACTGAACAACCAGAGTTCCAACACCACCTGCTCCACCTACCACAATCACGTTTTGGCCTTTCTTGAATTTCGCTGTTTCGAAGCCCTCCGCGGCGGTTTGAACCGCCAGTGGCAAGCTCGCCGCCTCCTCGAAAGAAAGCCAATTTGGTTTCTGTGCAACTAAGCTCTCTTCCACCACTATCAACTGTGCCAATGTTCCAAGCTGTTTTAATGGTTCTCCGTTGTTGAAGTCTTGTATGTTGCCGTAGACTTCGTCGCCGATCTTGAATTTTGTAACGGCGGCACCTTTTCCTATTACCACTCCCGCCATATCACAGCCCAGGATGACCTGTGTAGATTGTATGGTATTATTATGTTTTATCCAACAACTAAATTTTCACATAAATTCTTAACTTAAAGATTATATTCAATAATTTGATTGAATGTTATCTTTAATTTTCTTCTATCATTACTCCATTTATTCGATGCATGTGATTAAGCCCCCAAAAAAAAAAAAAAAAGAAAAAAAAGAAACAAAATATTACACCAGAAATTAATCAACAAAATGGTGATTGACTATTTTTGTGCCAAATTCTTAAAATTTTTTGTTACGAGGTGTTGTCACAAAAGTTCTATGTGATCAATTTTTATTGTAAAACCATTAATTTTATACTAACCAATACCATAAGAAGAGTTTTTTTTTTTTTTTCTTTAGCACCCAGTATCTTAAAGTAATTTTTTGTGCACGCATGCTAAAATGTCTTTTTAGTAACACTCAAGATTCTAAGTCTATGATGCTTGTTGTTACTGTAATACCCTAAAATTTGACTTAGGGAAAATATCATAAATTAAGAAATAATACCTATTAAATAGGTGAATATGTGATATAAAATTTGAAGGGGAAAAATCTCTTGAAAATTAGAGTGCCAAAATGACGGAAATGCCCTTGTAGGATATAAATAACTTAGGAAAATTATGAAAAATCCTGAGAGGTAGTAAAATAATTATTAAAATTGAGAGAATATATTGTCTCTAATTTTGGTAATTTAATAAATTATAAGCTTGGAAGAATTGTAAAATAACAATTATAAAGTATTTGGAGATTATAACTAACTCCATAATTATTGATATTTTACATGGGAGATAAAATAGCAATGTTAGTTCAGATTCTGAGAGGAACTAATTAGTTCTAGATAAGAAAATTATCAACAAATAATAAGTGATTGATTAAATAATTGTTGGTTAATTATTTAAGCTTGAACAATGGAATAATTGTGATAAATTATGTAGAACCCTAAAAATTAATGATTTATGGCTAGAAAATTAGCATGAATATATTTGCTAATTAATTGGAAAATATTGAGAGAAATATTTGAGATTAAGTATTTTTAAGCCTAAAAACAAGTATGGACCAATAGGGAAATTTTGTAAAAAATTATATTAAATAATTATTAAATAATTATTTTATATAATATTAATTAATTAAATAATAAATAAAAACGAAAATTTAAAAGAAAAGGACCAGATTATTGACCGAAATTATTGAGCAAAGTTGGATAAGAATTTGCAAAATAATATCTAGATATTATTGTTGCAAGTTGTAATATTTATATAATATAATTTATGTGGAAAAAATAAATAAACACCGATAGGAATTGGATCCTATCTAGAGAACCAGGAACAGGATTTCTAAAGTCAGTAAAGAATTTTGATAAGTGGATTTTTATCTTGAAGTGGTCTTTTCCGGAAGTTAATTCCGAGATCGGTAGAAGAAGTTAGTAATAAGACGAAATAGGGTAATCTGTGAAAAAGGCAGATAGTCACAGATTTAGAATTTAAAGAAAATAAATCATAACTCAACACCTGGGTACGAGTTGAGAATTTCCTGGACATATTTGGAATCAGTAGATTTTTGTCCAGAGGTTGATGATTTCGGAAGTTGCTCCGCAACCGCACGTTTTTCCGTAAAACTTCAACAGGACCAGAGAGTACCTGGATGAGATCAAAATTTGGTTTAGACCAGACATTTTTAGTAAGTGAAAAAGGATCTTCAAAGTTGTAATTCCAGATTTCTAAGATTTTACAAGATTTCGCGATTCGAACACCGATCAGGGGATTTTATCGGTAAAATCCCATAAAGCAAAATGAAAGGAGCGAAGAGGCCAACAAGGCCATACTCTTGGCCAAGTATTTTGCATGGAGGAGAATTAGCCACATAGAAACCCTAGAATGTGTGGCCACAATTGAAAGAAGAAAGTTGGAAAAAGACCGTTTTGCCCTCGCGTATTTGCCTATAAATAGGCATGCACCCTTCTTCATATTTTCACACCAAGAGATCTTGCTCATTTCGAAATTAGAGAGAAGGTAGAGAGAATGAGGAGTCCGGGGAATTCTCAAATAAGCTCGAGTAAGTTTTTCTGTACTTAAGCGTTCGTAGTTCTTTCGGTAGTTAGAGTAGAAATGCTAGAATGGTCTTTAATCTTCCAAGTATGATTAGATATCATATGTTAGGGTTATTTTAGTCATTATTTCGAAAATCTTGGTGGGGTCGAAGTTCTGGCAAAATTTTTGGAAGATTAGAGTTAAAATAGCGGCTCTCGCGAAATTCTTTTTACCTAAAATGCCTGTTATGATGTAAATCATTAATTAATATGATTTATATCTAGAAATTATGTTGGAATAGGAGTTATGTTGAAATTTTGGAAGATTAGGGTCAAAGTAACAAAGTGCTGGCGAAATTCCGCCAATTAGGGGGTCAGGGGTAAAATGGTCATTTTGACTAAAAATGTCCGTCGTAATGATAGATCCTTAACAAGTACGTTGTTATATTGATAGGATATCCCTGACACGCTTTTGACCTACCGTCGTGCCGTATACCGACAAAGCAGTAGCATCAATTTCCGTCAACGAAGGTAATGTTCGCGCATCGTAACACTAACGCTGATATTTATTGTATGCATATATGTGATATGTGTATTGCATGTGATAGCTGATAGCTTTGCTGTATGTTTATGTACTGTTAGGGTACGTACGTCCGCGTACTGTAACACTAATCTGATGTTTATGGTATGCATGTATGTCAGGGGCGGACCCAGGAATGAAAATTAGGGGGGGCGAAAATTACATAATAAAACCCAGTGAAAAAATATTTGAAATTAGGGGGCGAAAATTACAAAATTGGACCCAAATTGTTTGAAAATTATGCTTTAACCTCATAAATATTTCAAGATTTTCATTTTAGTCCCTCCATGGGACTTTTTAATAGGGACTAAACCGAAAAAACTGAAATTTTTATAAGGCTAAAACATAATTTCTAAAACTCTTGGGTCAAGTTCTGTAATTTTAGGGGGGGGGCCACCCCTAGCCCCCCCTGATTCCGCCTATGATGTATGTGCTAGGTGTATTGTATGTGGTAGTTGATAGCTCTGTGATATGTTTATGTACTGTTGATATGTTTACGTTTGCTATGGGCGATATATCTGCATGCTATTGGGCGATATATGTATACATGCTATTGGGCGATATATGTATGCATGCTCTTGGGCGATAAGTGCACATATAAATATACATATCAGTTACTCAATCGCTCTGTTGCTCTACTCTGATGAAAAAAAAAATTATACTGCTTGTGAAAAGTTGGGATGTTACAGTTACTAATAAAAATACTTCAATGATAAGATCACACTAAAATTTACTTTTGGATAATGGATACCACTAGAAAAATACTTTATAGTACTGAATACATAGATTAGTTTTTTTTTTTTTTCGCTCAGAAATACATAGATTAGTTAAAGATACAAAGTATTGCTGGAAAAATATTTGAAATTGGATGCTGGATATAACTTAATCCTATTTTTTTGTCACAACCTCTCCAACATATTTATTGAGTGAAAAAGGAAGAACGAACTCTAAGTTTAAGCTTGGGCAATCATATTATTAAACTCGGACCAGACTGTCCGTTCGACCTAAAAATCAGCAAAGCAGCCACCTATCCAGTCTGGGTGAACCATTAAGCTGGGTCACTATTTCATATTAGTAACCCTAAAATCCTCATTTCTTCATCGGTTTAGCTCCATTTTAACTCCGATTGCCCACTGACCCTTAACCCACTACCTCAATCGATTCAAAGGTTGGTCCAGATTTAGTAGCCTTGGTAAATATTACTAAAATTGCTCTTCTATAACTCGTAGAGCATTAGTTTGCCGAGCAAAAAAAATAGAGCATTAGTTTGAAATAAGACTTTATGACTCATATAGAGTATTCAAAAAGAAAAAGAAAAAAACAAATTTAAATTCCAAAAATCCATCAACAACTTCAATTATATACGATACTCACAGGAAAATCTGAAGGAAAGATGGGACGTTGCCGCCTCTTGAAATCAATTGGATTTAAAGAAGCAGCTCGAACTTGAACGAGCAGTTGGTTATGTTGAGGAGTTGGACACTGAAAATTGCTAATAAGCTTAAGCACTTCCACAGAGCCATACTCTTCGTACACCCAAGCTTTCTGCATATTTTCTTATTCTTGTGGCTGCTGATGAAGAATTAGAGCCGATCAAGTTTTGTCAGTTTATATAGATAATGAGAGACCGTAGGCCCCCAACACTTGACGCACATGGAATCTTTTGTAATCTAGCTATAGGTTTATTAATGGTGCTCCCTCTAGTCCCTTTTCATTTCATAGAGCGCCTTCTATGAAATGTTCTGAATTGATGTAAATTTAGATGATCAAATGTAGGCTTCTTAATTTTAAAGAGAATAAAATATTTTTTTATTCATATATGCCTAATAAAGGTCGTAAGAGAAAATATAAATTAATATGATTTTAGAGTTTAGTGTATTTAATAAAGAAAGTATTGAACATTACTTGAATTTAAAAAAATAATAATAATAATGCTTTAAATGTTTTATTGGCGCATGAGAATTACTTAGAAATGGCTTATATTTGGGATCAAATGGGTATGATTTACTATAAATGTTTTTATTATTCTGTATCAATTGATATTGATATATTTGTTCGGTAAAATTATATAATGTATATAACATTATTTGGAATTATATTAATTTGAATGCAAAGGTAAAGGCTAAGTTATACAAAATTCCCTTGAATTTTGCATCAGTTTCATATAATTTTATGACATTTCAAAGTTTAAATTTAACCCCACATGAGAAAATACCACATCAAATTATGAGATGACATGTGGCATTCTGTGTAAATTATCAATTTCATAAAACTCCTGAACTTTAAATAGTTGTAGGTAACCTCCCTAAATTTTGATTAGTTGCAAATAACCCTCTTGATATTTCAAAATTTTGATTTATAATATTAAACCTCATGTTGTTACTTTAATAAATTTATTAAGTTTTTTTACTATCATTTTTTAATTAAAATAGTTTTCTTATATGGGAAAAAAGAAGAATAATATTTAAAAAATATAAAAATAAAAATGTCATCATTCACATAACATTTACTTATTTTCTTGGGATAATTGAGCATTGCAAGTATAAAAATGTCACCATTTGTGTTAAATAGTTTAAATATTAAATTTGTGTTAGATGATGCTTTTGCTCTCATGAATTTTTTATTTGTAATGCATATTTTTCTTGAATTAGAGGTTCAACATTTATTTTTATATTTTTCTAAATATTATTCTTCTATTTTTTTCCATACAAAAGAACTAATCTAATAGAAAAATGATAGTAAAAATATTAATAAATATATTAAAATGATAAAGTTTACTGCATGTGGTTTAATATTATAAATTGAAATTTTAAGGGGTTAAATTTAAATTTTGAAATGTCGGGGGAGAGGTTATTTGTAATTGATCAAAGTTCAAGGGATTTTATGAAATTAGTAATTTACACAAGATGTCACGTGTCATCTCATAATCTGATGTGACATTTTTCATTAAAAAGATAACAGACACTTAACAACAGGAGATTAATAGTTAAAAAATAAAAGGTCAGGGGTTAAATTTAAACTTTGAAATGTCGGGGGTTATATTCAACTCATCCAAAGTTTATGGGGGTTTTGTATAATTTAGCCAAGGGTAAATTCAAATATGACAATTCTCCTTACATAATTTTCTTTTCATCCTAGTATTCAAAATTATGACTCACACTAGTGGAAAAAAGGATTTTAAGACCGAACGAAACAGGTATATTAGGAGCGGACCCGCGACAGGTCTTGTTCCAGGCGGTATTAAAAGTCTCCCTATTAAGACCGGACATAGAACCGGTCTTAAAGAGTTTCTTTAAGACCGGACATTTTAAACCTTCGGTCTTAAAATTCGTACTAAATAGATCTGAAATATTTTTTGTTCGGTCCTAAAACTCAAACTTTAAGACCGGACAAAAACTAGACCGCTCTTAAAAGATCCGAATATTAAGACCGGACAAAAATAAACCCGGTCCTAAATATAGTAATATCCTAAACCAAATCCCGGTCTTAAAAGACTGACTTTCAAGACCGGATGTTATATACATCCGGTCTTAAAAATTGAACTTTTAGACCGCACTTATAAATGGACCGGTCTTAAAAGACCAACTTTTAAGACCGGCTTAATACCTTTAAGAGCGGTCATAGATATACATCCGATCTTAACAATTGAACATTTAAGACCGTCTTATTTATTTGCGCTCTAAATTTTCCCGAATTTTTTTCCTGTTCTGTTCTTCCTGATCATATATAATACACAAAAATCCACCATCCAAAACAGCACATAAAAGTCGATATACTTTAAGCTACAAGCTATGAACATGAATAAATTGAATTGGGAAAAAGAATACAAATAATTATCCACCATGAGTTATGTGGCCTTAAGTCTACAACAACTAAAGTAATTTATACAATAAGCTAAGATATATAACTAATTACAATCACAATGAGTTACAATACAAAGACGTAAATCAACATACATGTAGTCCAATATATTATTCACTATGCCTTCATCTGATTCCCACCCAACAACGTAACATGCATCCTCTTTTATAACATGCCCCTTTGAATCGGATCCTGCCACAAAAACAAAACAAGAACAAATTCATAGTCAGCGTGACATTATATTGTTTAATTAAGAACATAACATAGAAGGAATATATAATATATATATATATATAGTTAAAACCTTAAAGTTTTCTAAGAATTCTGCATATGAATATTACCTTATGAATTGACTCTTTTATAAAGTGATATCCTCCCATATCCCTTCTTGATGATCATTTCTTATGCCGGGTTCATTATCCGCTTCATCTTCTTCGTTCATGTCCGGTAGACCCCTTAAAAAAGGAGTACTATCAGGAAGACCATAATTTGAATGACTTTCCTCATCAATATCAATGACCCTCTTTCCTTAGAGAGCTATAGACCACATTTTATTTTCTTGATCGGTGATATAGAACACTTGTTTCGCATGGTCTGCCATAATAAAAGGTTCATCTCCAAAACTTCTACTATTGACATCGACTAAAGTAAATCCTAGCCGATCGATCTGAACACCATTATTGACATTAACCCACTTGCATTTGAAGATGGGAAATCTAATTTTGACATAGTCCACCTCCCAAATCTCTTCAATAACCCCATAATATGGCATGACCGCCAATTTAGGCCTCTTGTCTTTCGAATCGGAGAAGTGCATAGATTCACCTCTAACATAACACCACTGTTCGGACCGTGCTCCTATCATCTAGGGACTTCGTGTAAAATGTATAACCATTGATCACATACGAATTCCAACTTATGACTTCAACCTCAGGACCACGTGCTAACCATTTCATTGTGTCAGAAACACATTCAGATCCCTCGACATTTTGCAAAAGTTCTGTTATGCTCCCTAATCAACCTTTGTTCGGTCATTCGATGGTTTTCTTTCCTTACAACCTCTTTATGTGCAAATATGCTGGCTTGAACTTCATCAACATTATTCAAGATGTATAAGTGGACTTGTGACAATTCATCACGATCCACACTCTTTACCGAAGCCCCACGTCTACCCCCTTCAAAGATGCCGACGTTTTGGAAGCCCAATATGTCTTACTTTGGCCAAATAATTTTGACAAAATTCCATGGCCTCTTCGAAACATATTTCGAACAATTGATGCTTCCGCCTGTACGCGTTCTTCACATACCCTTTTAGGAATTTCATAGATCTTTCATTAGGGTACATCCACCGTAAATGGATAGGGCCGCACAACTTTATCTCCTCACTAGATGAACAATGAGATGAACCATGATGTCAAAAATGAAGGAACAAAAAGCTTTTCAAGGTGGCACAAGATAAGATATCCTTCATTCTCCAATTCATCCAACTTTTCAATCTTGAAAACTTTACTACAAACCGCATTGAAGAAGAAACAAAGTCTAGTCAAAACGACCGAAGATCATATTCGGCGATCCTCGAATAGCTACTGGGAGTAGTCGTTGCATCAAGACATGACAATCATGAGACTTTTGGCCTACTAATTTCAAGTCCTTCATCGAGACAAGCCTCTTAAAATTTGAAGAATACCCGAGGGAACTTTTGTGCCATGTAAACACTCACAAAGCTTCGTTTCTCATCCTTAGACAAAGTATGAGAAGCCGGGGACAATAAGTTCTCTTCCCATATGGCCTTGGATGCAAGTCTTCGTGTATTCCCATTGCTTGCAAATCCAATCTTGCCTTCACACCATCCTTCGAACTACCTTGTATGTTGAGAAGCGTGCCCACAATACTATCACATACGTTCTTCTCCACATGCATGACATCAATACAGTGTCTCACATCAAGATTGCGCCAATAGGGAAGATCAAAGAATACAGATCTCTTCTTCCATATATTTGTTTCTTTTCTACTCTTTCCAGTCTATGGCCTTTTACACTATACACTGACAAGTTCCCATATGCTGGGAAGTCGTTTATAGTACAAAATATCATGGCTCTCATTTTAAAGACCTCCTTCTTGAAAGAGTCAAAAACATCGACACCTTCTTCCCACAACTCCTTCAAGTCTTCGATCAAGGGCTCCAGGTAAACATCTATGTCATTTTCGGGTTGTTTTGGTCCCGAAATCAACATAGACAACATGATGTACTTTCGTTTCATGCATAACATAGGAGATAAGTTGTAAACAATCAGGAGTACAGGCCATGAGCTATGTATGTGAACCTTGGTATGATTGGAAGATACCACAACACTTTTGCAGGCCCCTTATCTGACTTGTACCGTTGGGTTTCACATATCGGACAACTCTTTCAAGCTTACCAATTTCAATACGGCGTTCAACAATTGGTATTTTTACACCCACGGTATAGCGGTGTCTCTGCATCACTGCACATATTACCATATGCATGTGATCGCTCAAAAGCCTCTTCTCCTACATCACGGATAATGTCCTCTATGCGATCATCCATATCCGTGTCATTATCATCAAAGGCCACTTCCCCATGTTTTTTCCCACTTGATGGCACTTGTTCACCATGCCATACCCATACTGTATAAGTCTTACAAAATCCGTGACAAATTAAATGTGTGCGTATAACTTCAAATTGAAACTTGCATATAAAATAAGCCAACTCCAAATGCAAATATTGTCTCAAAGAATCACTTTTACGGAGGAACTTGCCCATTAAATGCATAACAAATTAAGAATCACTTTTGGTCATAAATGCATCACAGTGAATCCAAGAACCAAAATAAATGCAAGACGAGGAAATTAAATGCAGGGGATGAAGGTCTTGTGGACTAACTGTAGCATATAAATTCAAATGCGTTTGCTGAGTCGTCTTACTTCTCCGCTCACGAACGTTGATGTTGCAGACAAGACAACAAGAGTAACCTAAAAACACTTGTTGGTCAGTTGGGTAGGTCTAAAGTGCAAATATAATCTTCAAAAAACAATATTCATTAACAACAGAGAATACCCATAACAACATTACACCGATTTCGTTAAACCCATGAAAAACCAAGAACGATAAGCTGGAAAATAATAAAGTTTTAACCGAAACATCTCTTACAGCTTCGTCTATAGACGTTTAGCTAAGGAACCAGGGAGTGATTGTCGAGAGAGGTACGCGAAGCAGCGACGAAGCTGAGAGGGAAATTTCGAGTCGGAACCTGAGTATTCACTTTCGGCAAGACAAGAGATCTGAGAGGGAAATTTAATTTTTCCGCGCGACAAAGATACCTTATTTAGCTTTTTGGATTTTATTAATACCGGTTATTAATTAAATGTCCGGTCCTAAAGATACAACTAACATTTTAAGACCGGAGTTTTAAAAGTATCCGGTCCTAAATTTTTATTAGTCTTTTAAGTTTTAAGACCGGAGGTTTATAAAACATCCGGTCCTAAAATTCAAATACTCTTTAGATCCGTTACTTATAAAATGTCCGGTCTTAATGGCCTTGGTGATTGCAATATTAAATCAATAAAATAAAGGATATTTTTTGGACAAAAATAAAGGAAAATTGGAGAATAAGTTTCTTTAATGAATTACTTGGAGAACAGACCAAAAATTCATACAGTGTTCTTAATGTTTCTTACATTACTTGAGAATATATACACAACAACAAAAAAACAAAAGAAAAACAAGCTGAATATTATCATCCACAAGAATCTGACTGAACAACCTCGGCGATTTCGGCGTGAAGAGCATTAATTTCCGCCGGAGATCAGCAAGTTGTTGTCTTATTCTCTCCACCCGCAATATGAATGGATCATTACAGGAGAGCGGAGAGGGGTCAGAGGTAGGCGCGTTGGGGCCAACAGGTTGGAGAGGGGGATTACGAACATCTGCATGGCCAGCTTCAAGATGACGGATGAAATCAGCAAGGACAGGATCGGCAGAAGGATCGAGGGGGGGTGCGGCATGAGCAATCTCTTCATCATCCGAAGAAATAACAATGGGTCCAACGACCCGAGAGTCTTCGGAAACAATACGACGCGAGAAGTTGGGGCAGAGCTAGGAAGTGAGGAGTTAACAAGGACAAAGAGATAGTGTGTGGAGTATATAAGGACAGATAGCAGGAGAGATAAACATCGATGATGAATTCGTCAATTTAATAATTTAATGTTTCTACTTTAAGAGCGTATTTGTTCAAAATATCCGGTCCTAATAGTCATTTACTTTTAACAAACTTTTAAGACCGAACTTTTATCTTGTATCCGGTCCTAAAACTAATTTTTAATTCAATTACTTTTAAGACCGTCCTTTTATCTTATATCCGGTCCTAAAAATCATTTTTTAAGACCGATATTTTACTTTGTATCCGGTTCTTAAACTCATTTATTATTATATATTTCAATTTATTTTTTCAAGTAAGAATTTTTGGTTAAAAAATATTACTTTTAAGAACGGATCTTACACAGTATCCGGTATTAAAAGTTCATTCTTTTCAAACAGCAGAGTCACTTCCCCATGTTGAAATGAATGATTCAGGGTCTCTTCGGCTTCCACATAAACTTCCCAACTAGGCGTCTCCTCGTATTACGAGCAAATATGCGTCTCCTCGTTAATGTTTCCTAAGTTTCACATTCTTCGAGATGGGTTCTCTATTTAAACCCGTTGTTACTTTCTTCACATTCATCTCCATCTCCTCCTAGAACCTCCACCGTAATGGCTTCTCCACCACGACGAGGTCCTCCCGCCGGGCGAAATCCCGAGGCACCTCCATATCCTCCTCTGTTGCCTCCGAACCCGAACCTTTGGCAGATGTTGGAGCACCTGATAGCCCGCGTCGATCATATAGACCGAAGCTTGGGCCAACTGCTTGTGTCTATCATGCCGTCAACAACAAGCTGAACGCGGTACTCGACGCCAATGACGTTAAGTACCATACCTCACGATGACGACGTCTCCGACCCTTCCCTCCCTCCGACAACGATGGGGAGGATTAGAAATTTTTAAGTTTTTTTTTTTGTCTTTGCTACCTCACAAGGCAGCGGAAAATATATTATTAAATAAAATTTTTATTTCCCAATCGCCTTCCTTGTTTGTCTTTAACTTTATGTTCTTTTTTCTCCGACAACAAGAACAAACAAAACATTGTCCTCTTCGTGGTGATCAATCTTAAAAATTTGTAGAATAAAGTTAACAGTTGCGACCATACAAAACAAAACAAAAAAACATTATTTACCTTTTTCGAATAAAAACAAACAGAGTGACGACTCTTCTCAAGTTTGGACCATCGTTGTCGTCCTCTTTACTTATCCTGTTGTGAACATTTTCAGTGTCCTTTTTGTTGTCTTCTTTCTTTTTCCGACAAAAAGAAAATGACAAAGAAAAGGGACACCGATGATGATCTTCACATCTAGGCTAAATAGAAACGAGGACAACGAAGCACAAAACTTGAGAAGATCGTCAGAAACATGGTTGCCTTGAACCCTAACGATATGTCTGAAAACCGAGTCACCAACTCTATTTAAATGAAGAATATTAGGACCGGACGTATAATAAATCCTCGGTCCTAAAAATTAAGCCTTATTTTAAAATTTAAAGTTAGGAGCGGACAACTAACAAATATACGGTCCTAAAGGTTTCGGCAAACTATTAAATAAAACGAAGACTTTTAAGACCTGACAACTAACAAATATACGGTCCTAATATTTTAGCCGTATATTTTCTAGTCTTTTAGGATCGGATATTTGACATATATACGGTCCTAAAAGTCTCTACCCATATTTTTTAGAATTAGACGAAGACTTTTAGGACCGGATATTTGTTAAATATACGGTCTTAAAATGGACGAAGACCTTTAGGACCGTACTTTTAACAAATATACGGTCCTAAAAGTCACGAATACTTTTCAGAGCCTCTTCTAGCTCATTTTCAACATCCGCCTGTACCTCAAATTTCAAGCACTAAATAGCTTTATCCACCATCCCATTCATTCAGAAACCCAAAATGGACACACACAAATTGTTCGAAAAAATAAACAAATTTATTATTGAATTACATTGCGTTATATTTACAAATGAATGAATTAGCTAGTCGAAAAAATAAACAAGGTTATTGTTGCTACAGCATCATATATTATTTACAAATGAATTAATTAGGACATTAATTATTGTCCTGACTTAGATTTTCTAAGACCAGTTTATACAGATATTTACAAAACACATCGCGTATGTGCTCCACTTCATCATCGAAAATGGCTTTGGACAGAAAACCTCTCGTAACATCAAAGACGAAACAGAAATAACATATTATTACGTGCATATTTCATATGTAACATTAAGCCATCGTTGATCGAATTCACCATAACATTTTACCCTTAAAGTGAATTTAGTCTTTCCCTCCGTCACAATATCATATATGTGTTTCATGACGTACGGGCCACATAAGTTCGATTCTTGCGGTTGCCGACGGGTCTAAAAATAACAATAAATATATATAAGAGCATATATAGCTTATTGACCAACTTCAGAAGGCAATTATGCCATGTCCAAATATGTACTAACCTTAATTTTGTGCCATTTAGGATCTGTGAGGTGAACCCCACGCTTTTTTTTTTACATCAACTTGGAAGGTCTTCATGCCACTATCATCAAAATCAAAAATTTATCAGTAATGTTCACTGAAAATTCACAACAGAGATTTCAGACAAGACAATCAAAATGACATTCTTACTCGTTGATGATCTGCTTCAACACAGTCGATGGATCCAGGTGAATGGAGCATAAGAAGATAACATAATGCGACTCCATGTTCATGACGACCAACTGCCAGTGGTTGCTGAAAATTCACAGCAGTAAAGTACTCAGTGATATATATATATATATATATATATATATATATATATATATATATATATATATATATATATATATATATATGTAGCATAATTAAGTGAATTGCGAGACAAGAATTGTGATATATATGTACCCGAGCCAAGTATGGAAACAAGTACACCTTTCTTGGCACTTGACACAACCTCTTTGATATGTACTCATGTCTCATTTCCGAGGTAGTGTTGTACTTGCATACACCGGGCACAAGAATCCAAAATCCGAAATTCTCGCCTGTTGAACCAATTTCTCGTGCATGCACCTACAAGAATGACATCGATCAGGGAATTAGTATATATGTATGTGTGTCTAAACGGTGCATTTAAATTATGTAATCAAGGAAGAAGATACTTACTTCATAAATATTTGAACACATGCACTAGTAACCTGCTTTCCAAGAAGCAGCATGGACTCTACATCTTCATTATCAAAGTAAACCGGTTCAGGATTTGGGATGCCTATTACTTCATCGACAGGCCACGATTTATCTTTAAACCATTTTTTGGCTACCAAATCTTTTATTTTTTCCTTGGCCGTCAAGTTAGCAAGAGGGAATGGAACTTGAGGAGGGGGTGGAGCTTGAGGAGGGGATGGAGATTGAGGAGGGGGTGAAGCTTGATGAGGGGGTGGAGCTTGAGGAGGAGTAGAGAGCTCTACAAGCTTCACTGGCCAAGAGATGAAGGTTCCCTTGACATCACTCACAAGCTTCACTCATCGGTTGGGAGAGGGACAGTGCATCAAAGATCACCTCTTCAACTCGACACTCGACTTCATCATCGACCATTTGTTCGTGGTGTACGCTTGATCCCAAGTTGTGGATAGTCCCTTTAGCAACCAATTGTCTATGACCATCACGATCCTCCACATACGATGACAAGGTTGCTCTGATCGTCCAACAATGCAGCTCCCTCTAGTGCTCTGGCCGCATAGGTGCACTGAAGGTGTCAAGGGATCCACACCGGTCTCGGCCGAGAGCTCGGGAGGAACTTCATTTTCTCCATCTCCTCCTTCATCTTGCTCATCTCGATTGAAACATCCTCAATGCAGCATCTTTCACCGCTGATTCCTCACTTAATTTGGCAAGCGTTTGATCCATCTCCTCCTGGGTAACCATACTTTGTCTGTGGCGTTTGGATTTACCAAAGTATTGCTTTAGGCCTACCCGTCCTCCAATCCCCCTTACACGCCCTGAGTGATCTGGTTTTCCGGTCGCAACGGTCGAACATCATTCCTCCGTCCGACGCAAAAGATCCCTCCGCCTCTTTCTTTTAAGATCTTCCCGTAAGATACGATAACGAGAAGCTTAGTGATGAAACATGTTTAGTAAGTAAAAAATAACAATATCGATACTTACAATTCGTTCAAAGAACTACACGAGTTTTTCACTTGTGTAGGCGCCGCTTGGCTTTTGCCGAATATACAACCACAGACTCCTCGCGAAGTATTGGAGATGGCGGTGGTCAACTACCGTAGAAGGATTGGATTCAGCTTCATCTTCCAATCTCTTCCGTTTGGTCGCCATCAAATCTTTTTCACCTTTTCATGTCCGCCGCGAGAAGCCCCTGTGTGGGCAATCATTCTTTCTCCCAATCTCTCATATTTTTCCCTTATTTTACGTGAATCGGGATTGAAAACAACTATATATCAATTATGAATTCCAGCCATGTCACTAACAGAAATTAGAGAACTTCGCTTGATATGAACGTCAAACATTAGTCAAATTCACTTCATCAAGTTTCAACATTTTACTTAAGGAAGATGTAGCATTTTAGAAGAAATTGGGAAAACCAAAGGAAAGGAGTTGTAGAAATGCTGCCAACTCAATCAATTCATTCATTCATCATAAATGGTTCCTACACATATTAGAATAACTAACTAACTACTTGCACCGAAACCATTACACGCTTAACATACTTACTAACTAACAAAGAACGTCTAACCATGGCCATTACACGGTTTACATATCGGACTTGCATGGAACTAGGACATGCTCCTCTCATGCGGGGACAAAGGCAAAGAAATGTATACTTCTATTCACACACCAAACCATTTAACTAACAGGATTAGATGTACACAATAACAAAACTCACCAGAGCTTCAGGAGTGGTCCGCTTCTGAACAAATTGTTGCCAAATTTGATCATCAAGAAATTTGTACTTGTCCCAGGGTTGATGGTCAGGCTTCACCTCGGGAAAAATATAAGTGTTAGCCAGAAAGGTCTTAAACTTCCCGAACCGCTCAAAGACAATAAGACAATGTTGAGTCTTTCAACTTCTCGAAATCGGGGACGGTGAATGTAAGCCTGGATAGTGTCCCACATAGGATCCTTTATTGTTTTTGGTCCACATTTTTCCACTCATCTGTCAAAATGCTAACCTTGTTGCGTACTAGAGCGCCGACAAAACTAGTATATGTGCTTTTATTAGGACCGACAGGTTGCAAATTTTCATCAAAAAGAATCTCGAGCTTCGTCCCAGAATTCCGACTAAGGGATACTTCCATCATTCGTGTGCCGCTTCACGGCGCTGAGGAGGCTCAATGTGAGATGAAGAGGGTTCGTTCGTCCGACCCTCACCGGTCAAACCAAGATCACGGAGTTTCGGGAACACGAGTGGAATCGTTTTCACCGTTCATTTTCAAGACAGTAAGAGAGGAATGCCTGAGAAAATGAGAGAGTAACAGAGGCTAACGGTACGCGGGGCGAGGAAGAGAGGTAATGCAACAGGAAGGGTTTCGCAACGTGAACAGGGGTTCTTCAGTGAGAGTGACAAAAGCTTCCGCACGAAGTAACGTTTATTTGGCGCTTCATTTTTAAGACCGGACAAATACATATATACGGTCTTAAAAGATAACCTTTAAGACCGGTCTCTCTATATGTCCGGTCTTAAAATTAATTAATTTTTTGTTCAAACTTTAGTACTGGCCAAATTATTTGTCCGGTCTTAAAAGTCTAACTTTTAAGACCGGTCATTCTGTAACTATGGTCTTAACATTTATTAATTTTTATTTAAACTTTAGTACTTGGACAAATTTTAAGTCCGGTCTTAAAAGTCAAAGTTTTAAGATCGGCTATTATATATGTTCGGTCTTAAAACTTTAATACCTTTATATTTATATTTTTCCGTATTATTTTGGAGTGTAGAAAATATAAGTCTGCCTTGATGAGATTTCTCCATAAAATTAATTGATATTTCAATTTTTTTATTAACATTTTTAAGACCGGTTGTTATTTTAACAGGTCTGGATAAAATCTATGAAAAAATGATCAGAATAAGAAGTTCTTTATATTTACAAATTTGCCACCGGTCACAGCTTTAGGATCGGTCGATACTTAGTCCGGTCTTAATGAGACGTCCTTCATTGTGTAAGAAGTTCTTTTTATTTACAAAACTGACATCGGTCACACCATTAAGACCGGTGCTTTGATTATCCGCTCTAAATGAGGCGGTCTTATAGCCCTTCATTGTATAAGAAGTTCTTTTTATTTACAAAACTGCCACCGGTCACACCTTTAAGACCGGGGAGTCGATGATCCGCTCTAAATGAGGCGGTCTTAAATCCCTTTTTTGCACTAGTGTCACAAGTTTTTTATTTTATTTTTGGACAGGATGACTCACAAGTTTACTTAGGAAGTATTAGATATTTACTTAGCAACACAACTAATTAATATCAGTTTTTTTTCCTGGTTCAAAGATAAAATTAAAAATCATCATTGGTTATATCGATGATATTGACATACCTTAATTTGCTCCCCCAAACAACAATACCTCATTATATTTTTTTTCCCGAATACATCATTACACACACACACCATTTAAATTCCTTCTTTAATGAATGAGGTAAATAAATAATTTGTGTATATTAAAAAAATTAATCAACTAATTTGCATTGGAACTACCCATTGATAAAAACTCCATTAATAATAATATATGCAATTCATATAGATAATTTGAAAAAAATAAGAGATAAATTGAATTAAGATCTTATAATTAGAATCAAAATAAACCCCTAACTTTTTCCACTCAAAAATAAATCCCTAACTAATTCTTATATTTAAAATTGAAGTATATAAAATATTTGTAATAGACTTGTGATACCCTAAAAATCTCGATTATGATAAGAATCATAAATTAGTAAATAATACCTATAGAAATAGGTGAATATGTGGTATCAACCCTTGAGATATAATTATCTTATTTGATGAAAATTTCTATTGAAATTAAAAGACATAAAGGGCCGAAAATCCCTAAAATGCATTTATGGGTCATAAAATACCCTGAGAAAATTATGATAAATCTTAAGAGGCAGTAAAATAATTATTAAAAATTAGAGAGTATATTGTCTCTAATTTTGGTAATTTATTAAATTATAACCTTGGAAAAATTAAAGGGAAAAAATCAAAAAGTATTTTGAGGACCAAAATGACCCCATGATTTTTAATATATTACATGGGACATAAAATACCAATGTCAGTAAAATAGTTGTGAGATAATGGTTAATCCTAAATAAGAAAATTGTCAACAATTAGTAAGTGATTAAATAAATAATTATGGGTTAATTGTTTAAGCATGATTAAGAGAAAATCCAAGGGTAAATATGTAAAACCCTTTAATTAAATGTTTATGGCTAAAATTAGCATAAAATACACTTGCTAATTAATTGGAAAAGATTAAGAAAAATCAGTGAGATTAAGTATATGAAAATCCCTAATCCTAAAAGGTTGCTAATCATGTGATTAGGGCACTAATTAAACTTGTTAATCAATTTAGACAAATTAATCATTAATCAAGGGCTAAGATATAATCTAATAAAGCAAGATCAAAGGTTTGCAATTATTCTAGTAATTTTTAAAGCTTAAATCCATGAGATAATGAATTGGCCAATTAGAAAGCTTGGTGCTTGGGATATTTGTTTTTTTAAAAGCATGTTAATTGGCCAAAAGCAAGGGATGTCGGCCAGCATAGTGGGTGGGATTTTTTTCTTTCTTTTGCAATGAATTAATCAACCTATTAGTTAATTAAAAAGGCACATTCAAGGGCCAAGGAAGATATGCATGCCGACAGCCAAAAAGGGAGGAGAGAAGATTTATGATGTAATAAAGTTTTGTGTTGAAAAGTCAAAACTTTCAATTAACCAATTAAGGGATTAAAGCTATATGATATTAAGCCAATAAAAAACGCATGGAATGGATATTGGAGGGATTGATGTCGGCATGAGGTGGAGAGGGAAGATGGAGTTTCAAAAAGTTCATTTTGAATCTAAGGGATGATAAGAGATTTGGTCAAAATTAAATTCCCTTTGTGTCCTAGGATTTCTCTATAAATAGAGAGCTTCACCCTTCACAATTTCTCACACCAAAACACAAATCACTTCTAATCCTTTGGGATAGGGAGTGAGATGTGAGTTCTTTTTGGAGGTGAGGAGCAAGAAGGAGGTGTGGAGCAAGAAGGATGAAAGAGTTATGCTTCAAGAGGTAAGCAAGCTTTTAGTTTCTAGTCATTAGTTTTGTAGTTCTTAGCATAATTGTAGTTTTAATCTAGGAAATTGTTAGGAAAAATTCCTTTACTTGTTTTTAGGCCTCCTTGCATTGAGAAATTCCTAATGAGGTAAAAACTTGTGAAGGAATAAGTTTTGGAAGGTTATAGATCAAGATTGTGAAAATTGTAGAATTTTCGGTTGCGAATCCTGTTCTGGCAGCCGACGTTTAGAATATTATTTTATGAATCAAATGGTCTTCAAAAATTATGATAATTTACATGAGTAAATTATACATGTAGAGGTTTCCAAGTATATAAAATATGTATCATTTGGCGTTCTACATAAGGAGATAAAAATCCTTGAAGTTAGGCTATTTTTCCAGACGAAATTCTGGGCAGAGTTTAGAAACCTTAAACATGGGAATGACTCAGGAAATCTGGGAAAAAATGAATATTTTTCTTTAAAATTAGACATCCTAAGGATTCCGATTAATTTTACGTATCCTCGTTTCGATTTTTTTATAATTAATTATGCTTTTTCAAAGTTGTTGGAAAATCTGCCCAGAAATTCAGTATTTCGTTTTTGAGAAAATGTAAGGGAAAAATTGTAATAAAACATTTACCAAGGGTAGAAATGTCAAACAAGGTGAAAATATCCTTTTTGATATTATTTTAAGAGATAGAATATTAGTTGTGATATTATGGGAAAAAGGAATAATCCGACGATAACATATAGGATATCCGGGAAGTTCGGAGTCGGGATCAAAAGGCCGGACGTTTGGCCATTACACGGTGGAAGGTACGTTCACGACGTACTGTAACACTAATGCTAATGCTTATGTTATGCTTGTATATGTTGTGGATACCATGAACAGGACTCTGTCCATGAACAGGACTCTGTCCTGGACATGCACTGTGACTAGGGAACCGTATCTAGATCACTAAATATAGCTTTACACGGGTTATAATCATGATAATGTCGTTATGTTTTCCTAGCGCTGAGGACACGACCGTACATCGTGGCACTAGATATGTGCGGACTGTGGATAACTTTGCATGATAGTGTAGTTGTTATCAAATGATCATACGACGTACTGGCTTGATCATTGTTGTAATGTTAGAGATATCTGTTATGCATATGTTGTTAATATAAGTATGAGGTTAACCGTTACCTGAGGTCCAATGTGCATTGGACCTCAGTCTTGAATGATAGTACAGGTAAGGATCAGGAACAGAGAAGGCACCGGTAGACAGAGCCATAAATATGAACCGAGGGGCAGAGTCGTAGTAATGCACCGGTCGAGGAAAGAGTCGGAAGAAGATCATCAGAGCCTATTGTCAGGCATGGGTCTAATGAAGTTATTTCGAATAGTTTGGTGCCGAAGGCAAGGCTAGTCTATGTGGGTCAGCCAATCAGTCGCCGTGAACTCGGTGAGGCCCCCATGATAGACACTTACCTGACCATTCTGTTCGGTTAACGGAGTTAGGTTCATTGCCCCAAGTCTAGTCAAGGCTTGGTCTAGGTTGTATAGTTACTTTTTGTGAAATGTAATTGTACAAAGCTCTGTATATTGTATCACATGATTATTCCTTCGGGAAATTTTTAATATATTAGCATACGCTCGGCATCGTCATATGTCGGGGTATTTTTATAACAGTTACTCATATATTGTCCAATTGTTAGTGCATTGCTCTCCGTTTCCGCAGTACTCTGATGTAGCACCTCAAATTCTATTGAATTTTTCTAAAACCAAGTGTCATCTGACACAATTTGTGGTATGGAATTTGGGGTGTTACAAGACTAATTCTTATATTTCAAAATATGAGTAACCTTGTTTTGTAAGAGAGAAAATATCAGTCTTCACAGTAGTTGCTCCCTTGTGCTAAATAAGATCAGTGGTGGACTAATAGCAACAAAGGGTCATTGATTCACTACGTACAATGACATGATTGGGATAAAATTGAAGATAAAGATTAGGCTGAGAAGACAAAGACCATTGAAAAAGGGAGATCCAGAAAACTTTGGTATATTAAATGCATGAGAAGATATATTTCATTTTCTTACAGAATCTTAGAAAATAGCGTCCCAACTTCCTAATAACACAACCTTTTACGTCCATCTAATTTATCATCCTTATCTGCAATTAATCTTAATTATGCAGAGAAGAACACATCCTATTGGCTGCATGCCTGCATCTCACATTAATTCTGGGCCATAGCATCATGTGATTAATGCAAGTTTATGTCACCGATTTGGTGCTCATCATGGTATTGCGACCATTCAAATTCAAATTCAAATTAGACTGTCCATATTGAATCTTATTTAATTTATTCTTATATATTTTTTATTTTAATGAATGCCGAATTAATAAAAAAAAAGTTATTGTGACTATTAACTTGTTATAAAAAAGTAAATTTGGAAAATTGGAAATTTTTGAATTTGGATGGTCCAATCTTGTTTCTTTAATTATTTTATTACGGTATAATCTCATTTTAGACTTAGAGCTCAAATGGTTTTCATCTCTTTCTCAATAAATGCATCGATATACCTATGCATCTCCCAATAAATGGCCCAAATATTTATTCTTAATGTTAATGTACAAAGAACTGAACCAGAGTGGCCGACCAAAATCCGTTCGTCCAACGGATTGAATTTATTTATTTCTTAAAATAAATGTTTTAAGCTACGATTTATGCATTTAAAGCGTTTGGAAAAGAAGAAAAATGAACCAATAGGCAATATGCCAGAAATGTGTGTTCATCTTTTTTTCTTCGAAGATAGACTCTGCATATTAATTATCTCTATTTTGAAGAGACGATTAATTGACAAAACAAAGACAATTATTACACCTTTTGATTAGCATTTTCTCTCGTTCTATAAATTAAACTTAATACAATATGTAATATGGAATTCAATGTATCTTCCACACTACTATAAAATATGGATATTACTACCCTAAAAGACGTCCTTATTTTAAAAAAGGAAGTAAAAAGTGAAGGCGGATTGTCGTAATTATTTACTTGATTTTGAGACTTTAGACAACCTAAATATTAATTTAGGACGCCTAAAATATTTTTAGACAACCTAAATATTAATTTAAGACGCCTAAAATGTAATATTTGGCGCCATTTAGGATTTTTGGAGACTTTAGACAACCCAAATATTAATTTAGGACTCCTAAAGTTTTTTTTAACTACCTAAATTTATTTTAGGACGTCTAAAATGTAATATTTGGCGCAATTTAGGATATTTTTTGCGCGTGGAAAATTTTTGGCGACCTTAAAGTATATCAGGACGCCAAAATCAGTATTTTTGGCGACCTAAAAGTATTTCAGGACGCCAAAATCAACATTTTTGGCGCAATTTTGAAAATTTGGGCAATTTTTTGGCGCCAGAATTTTTTTTTTGGCGACCTAAAAGTATATCAGGTCGCCAAAAGCAGTATTTTTGGCGACCTAAAAGTATTTCAGGACGCCAAAATCAACATTTTTGGCGCAATTTTGAAAATTTGGGAAATTTTTTGGCTCCAGAATTTTTTTTTTTTGGCGACCTGAAAATTAATCAGGTCGCCAAAAGCAGTATTTTTGGCGACCAAAAGTATTTCAGGTCGCCAGAAGCGATATTTTTGTCGTTAAAAGCAGTATTTTTGGCGACCTAAAAGTATTTCAGGTCGCCAAAATCATTAGTTAATCGTCCCTCTCTCTCTCTCTCGCACGCATCATCACCATCGTTCTCCCTCGCGCTTGACTTCTTCTCATCTCTTATTTAATTTCATTTATCCCTTCTTTCCTCTACACACCATCCCTCATTTAATTTCATTTATCCCTTTCTCTTCTCATTTGATCCGCACATACGCCTTCCCCTTCTCTCCTCTCGCACCCCACATCTTCTCTTTCGGTCTATTCCTACTCCCTCAACACTCTTCGATCTTGTTTGGGCGAGGAGACGGCGACGAGGAGACGACGGCGAGAGATGACAGCACCAAGTTTGAAGGATGATGATCTCAGCTTCACCGTTGGTGCCATTTTCAATTTCAGTCCGATCTGTTCTTCCCTTTCCCTTAATTTTTTCCGATTCCTCACTTCCATAATATTTTATTCTCCATCGCTCTCTAAATATTAACAAATATTTTATTAGTCCGGTGATTATTAGAATATTTTATAAGTCCCATAATTATAGGGATTAACAAAACCTAGAGATTATAGGAGATTATTGTTAGAATATTATATGTTATTATTAGAATATTTTATTAGTCCCATAATTATAGGGATTAACTAAACCTAGAGAGAGATTATAGGATATTATTGTTAGAATGTTAGTTTTTCAAATTTCAAATCTAGATCTCTATTTTGTTTATAGATGTAATCGTGCTCTCATCTGAATATACAACAATTATTCTCATCTGATAATCTTCAAATGCCCAGTAAAAAATATGAAGCAGGTATATATATATAAAAAAAAATCACATAAGACGTCCTGAAATAAAATCAGGACGCCTTATAAGGCGTAAAATCAGGACGCCTTATAAGGCGTCCTGAAATAAAATCAGGACGCCTTAACTAAGGCGTCCTGAAATAAAATCAGGATGCCTTATATGATTTTTTTTTTTACTTCCCCCGTCGAGACGTCCTTTTAAAAAAGGACGTTAATTGCCTCTAATTTAGGACGTTAATTGACTTTTTTGTAGTAGTGCCAGCATGAATGGCTTTGGATTCATAAGTTTGTGTTTTCTGGCCAAATTCAGATAACTACTTTATTGTTCGTCCAATTTATGAGTAGTATACATGTTTGTTGCATCTCATTTTCAAGCGACATTAAATATGATGTTAAAAGATATACGGCTTATTTGTCAACGGGGAATTATAGAAACAGACTGAATGAGATGTAAGTGGTGTCACCCTTGATCTAATCTACATTCAACTACTAGTCAATGTTTGAGCAAAAAAAAAAAAAAAACTACTAGTCAATGAACTCAAATCTTTATGGTGTTCCTTATTGGTTTTTTATGAGGGAAATTACAACTAATTAAAAGTTGAATTTAATAATAATTAGGTACTGAATTTTTTTTTATGACCAGTGAGTTGTAAATATTGATTTAGATAATAGTAATTATAGAAGCCTTAATTTGTTGTGTGAGACTTAAATTTCTAATTTATAACTAAGACTTTTAAGTATAGTATTAAAACTCAACCCAAGTCCTCTGATTATACCCGCAAATCCATGGACAAATATGCTAGCTGGTCCAATTAAGAGTTGTGGATTGATCGACTGGGGTAGATTTTATATTTCTCCATTGATGAGCTTAATACAACATATTATATTGTTTCCAGTTCAAAAAGTAGTAGTCCGTTATATTTTTGTTTCAGTTACTCTATTTATTAAATTAGGTGTGATTTATGGGTGAATATTTTATTTACTGGTGGATTAATGCATGTTTATTTATATGGTACTTTTTCATGGTTATATATGAATATTTATATATTTTTTAATTAAATTACACTCCCTCCAGTCTTTAATATAAAACATATTTGGAAAGTTGATCTTAGTCCTAAATATAAGGCATAGTTTTTATATTTGTCATTTTTTCCTAATTTACCCATATTGATGCTCTCTCAACAATAATCAATGAGGAAATTGAAGGAGGCATTAAGTAATATGACTATGGTGTTTTAGAAAATACATGTCACATTAACTATCTTAACAAACTTCCTTAATCTAATTAAATTAGGTAAACATTTCTTATATTTAGAACCGGAGGGAGTATATTTTTAATCATCATTAGGTTGATTTCGACTCAACAAATATCAGACCACTGACTTTTGTCCCACTTCCTTAATTGATTTGTTAGATTAGGCTGGCATCCAAGAGGAAAGTGAATAAGGTGATGAATAAAAATTTCCACAAAGAACTTAGCTTTTTAATAATAAAAAATAGTGCAGATGAAAATGTTAGAGCAAATGAGATAGTAAAATGTTGACTTAATGTAAAGATAAGAAGGTGTAACATCCCAACTTTTCACAAGCAGTATAAATTTTTTTTTTCCAAAACATCATTTCAAATCATCAGAGTAGAGCAACAGAGCGATTGAGTAACTGATATGTATATAAAAAACGCCGTAAGTCCATTTGGTTACAACGGTGCACGAAACCGCGTGGTTCTAAAGTATATAACAAAAGAAAGGCTTCCGCCGGAACATCAAAAGGAAGTCTTCAGCCGGGTCTTCTACTCGGGCTGCTTGCCTCTCTCCTCGGTCATCGGTCCTCCGGAGCTTGACGCTATGTTAAGGGCTGAGATCCGCACCGGATCTCAGGTAACGGTTAACCTCATATTTACATACACAACATATGAACTACAGACAATCATTTCAACAACAGTATATGTGCACTTACCGCCCAAGAGCATGCATACATATATCGTCCAATAGCATGTATACATATATCGCCCAATAGCATGTAGATATATCGCCCATAGCAAATGTAAACATATCAACAGTACATAAACATATCACAGAGCTATCAACTACCACATACAATACACCTAGCACATACATACATACCATAAATATCATATTAGAGTTACAGTACGCGGACGTACCTTCGTTGATGTTATACTAGCACGTTTACTAAAACCGTACTTCTGACGGAAAATGGAAACCAGCACGTCAGACAGCGGTTCGACAATAGGTCAAAATGTATTCAGGGATATCCTATCAATATAACAACGTACTTGTTAAGGATCTATCATTACGACGGACATTTTTAGTCAAAATGACCATTTTACCCCGACCCCTAATGGCGGAAATTCACCAAAGACTTCGTTACTTTGACTCTGATTTTCCAAAATTTCAACATAACTCTTACTCCAACATCATTTTCGATATATAAATCATATTAATTAATGATTTACATCATAACGAGCATTTTAGGTAAAAATTACCATTTTGCCCCGATGCCCCTAATCGCGGAATTTCGCCAGAGCTTCGCTATTTTAACTCTAATCGTCCAAAATTTTGCCAGAACTCTGACCCCATCATGATTTTCGAAATAATGACTAAAATACCCCTATCATATGATATCTAATCATACTTGGAAGATTAAAGACTAATATAGCATTTCTACTCTAACTACCGAAAGAACTACGAACGCTTAAGTACCGAAAAACTTACTCAGAGTTTCGCTGCAAATTTTCCTCCAGAGCTCCTCTCTCTAACTTCTCTCTAGAATTCGAAATAGGCAAGAAGGAGTGGTGTGAGATTTGTGAAGGGAAGAGGGTCCATTTATAGAAGAAATTGTGGGGGCATTTTGGTCTTTTTCCAACTTCAAACTTTCAATTTAAACCACAAATGCTTTCTTTTTGTTCAAGCTTTCTCTTCCACCATACAAGAAGGTGCCGACCTGCCCAGCCTCCCAATTCAACAAAAACAATCAATGGTATTGCCACCTTGCCTTCATCTAGAAGGTTATACCGGTAATGTTCCCCGATCGGTACCCGATTCGCGTAATCGCGTAAAATCTTAGAAATCTGGAATCACAACTTTGAAGACCTTCTCTTTCTCTTCAAAAGTATCTAGGTTAACTTAATTTTTGATTCCATTCAGGGTTCCAACGGTTCACTGTGACTATCTGCCTATTTCTCAGATTTCCCCTATTTCATCTTATTACTAACTTCTTCTACCGATCTCGGAATTAACTTCCGGAAAAGACCACTTCAAGATAAAAATCCACTGATCAATATTATACCCTGACTTTAGAAATCTTGTTCCTGGTTCTCTAGATAGGATCCGATTCCTATAGGTATTTATTTACTTTTCACCTTTTTACTTTAATTATTATTTAATTCAAGAGTTCCAAAATTATACTCCACCATTATTTATTTTTGTTTTCTTCTTCTTTTTCCCCCAAGGGATGTCGGCACACACATATATATTTTATATATATTTTTATTTTATTTTTAATTAATTATTTAATTATTATTTTAATTATTTTTACATAATTTTTCACAAAATTTCCTATTGGTCCATTCATGCATTTAGGCTTAAAATTACCTAATCTCATTTATTTTTCTTCATCTTTTCCAATTAATTAGCAAACATATTTATGCTAATTTTCTAGCCATAAATCACTAATTATAGAGTTCTACATAATTTATCACAATTATTCCATTGTTCAAGCTTAAATAATTAACCAACAATTATTTAATCAATCACTTATTATTTGTTGATAATTTTCTTATCTAGAACTAATTAGTTCCTCTCAGAATCTGAACTAACATTGCTATTTTATCTCCCATGTAAAATATCAATAATTATGGAGTTAGTTATAATCTCCAAATACTTTATAATTGTTATTTTACAATTCTTCCAAGCTTATAATTTATTAAATTACCAAAATTAGAGACAATATATTCTCTCAATTTTAATAATTATTTTACTACCTCTCAGGATTTTTCATAATTTTCCTAAGTTATTTATGTCCTACAAGGGCATTTTTGTCATTTTGGCACTCTAATTTTCAAGAGATTTTTCCCCTTTAAATTTGATATCACATATTCACCTATTTAATAGGTATTATTTCTTAATTTATGATATTTTCCTTAAGTCAAATTTTAGGGTATTACAGAAGGCACAAGAAATTAACCTAGTTCAACCCAATCTTGGCCTACATCTAGTTCTCACAATATCGCACTTGAGATTTTCCACTAGCTTGAAGCAATTGTAAGGGATGAAACAAGTGAGGAAACCCTTTGACTATTAGCTGCAAGAGGAAGGTTTGGTTTGGTTGTATAAATGACTTGTTGCATTGATATACTAGAAGAATATTGCGTTAAAGGTTTTTTTTTTTTTTTTTGTCCCAAAAGCATTCGAGAAAGAGTAATTATTACTCATATAGTATCTGAGAGTATCTCAAATATGATTGCTCATAAGGAAAGAAAACTGTTGACATGTGAAATTGAAAAACAATGATTGGTTAAAGTGATAAGCGACTCCACCTCCTAAGAAAGATAACACAAATTTAAATCTCATAAAACGCTCTAAGCTCCTAAAAGGATTAGTCTCAAGTCTCAACCCAAAGTGATGACCTGTAAATACTTTGATCAAATAAATAAAATGAATGAGTTTCCAATCGAGTAGATCTGTAAAACAATTTGATCTCCTAAATTCCTAATAATAACATCCCTTTTTACGTCCATCCAATTTATCATCCTTATCTGCAATTAATCTTAATTATGCAGAGAAGAACACATCCTATTGGCTACATGCCCGCATCTCACATTAATTCTGGGCCATAGCATCACGTGATTAATGCAACTTTATGTCATCGATTTGGTGCTCAACATGGTACTGCTACCATTCAAATTCAAATTAGACTGACCATACTAAATCTTATTTAATTTATTCTTATATTTTTTTATTTTAATGCATACCGAATTCATATAATAAGAAAATCAACTTGTTATAAAAAAATAAAATTGGAAATTTTTATGGAAAATTATAATGAAGGACCTAGAAAAAATAATATTTATTAAGAAGGATCTTAAAACTTGTAATTATTTAAAAGGATCAAATATTAAAATATATATTTAAAAATACAAAATTACCCCTATAAGAGGCAAACCAAAAACTCTCAAGCTAGACAATGCTACAAAAAAAACTTTGGATCAAGGACGGAATTACCGACGGAAAAAATTTCGTCGGGAAATTACCGACGGAATTTTGTCAGTAATTCCATCAGTAATAATCACCGACAGAATTCCGTCAGTAATGTCTTCTGTCTCGGTTTTTTCTGCGACGGACATTTTCCATCGAAAATCCAATTACCGATGGAATTCCGTCGTCAGTCCAATTAACCTAGTTCAACCCAATCTTGGCCTACATCTAGTTCTCAAGATCGCACTTGAGAGTTTCCACTAGGTTGAAGCAATTGTGATGAAACAAGTGAGTAAACCCTTTGACTATTAGCTGCAAGAGGAGGGTTTGGTTTGGTTGTATAAATGACTTGTTGCATTGATATACTAGAAGAATATTGCGTTAAAGGTTTTTTTTTTTTTGTCCCAAAAGCATTCAAGAAAGAGCAATTATTACTCATATAGTATCTGACAGTATCTCAAATATGATTGCTCATATAGGAGGATACATGTGCCTAGCTAAAAAATAAGAGATTTGTTAGAGGAAAGAAAACTAGAAACATATGAAATTGAAAAACGGAGGTCGGTTAAAGTGATAACCGGCTCCACCTCCTAAGAAAGATAACTCAAGTTTGAATCTCATTAAATGTAACACCCCTAAGTCTAAGGTTAATTATTAGGTTAATTGGTGTTTAATTGTTAGAGAGATGACGCAACAAAGCATGCATATTAGTGTGGACGACTGAGTACTGATAAAGTGTATTTATATATATCGCTCGGTTAGAGGGTAGCCATTATCAGGGTTGTAAGTTAAAGTTAATCCCTTATGGGATAATATACAATCATCCCCAAAATGTAGGATAAATAAATAAATACAGTCCAACAAAATACCAATTTAAGGCTCCTCCTGAGTACATCCATGCCTCAGCAAACCACCTTACATCACTGCCTTGCCCTTCGTTCCATATCCACTTCCTATCTCTTTAATTAGATCTGAGATTCATAATTGAATCTCAGAATAACAGGTTAATATCAATTATTCCCTTATATTCTAACACGCCCTCTCAAGTTGAACATTACTTAACAAGGTGCTCAACTTGAACAACACAAAATAAGGGGATAAGGTGAATCAAATTGAATAGTCTTACAATCAACAAAAAATAATACAACGATTTCTTCAATACAAACTTCTCCATATCTAATTTGCTAATTCATTTTTGAACAGCTTCAATCTCTATAAGCCTCTGAACTTTCTTATGCTACATTCAAGCATGAAGTCAACCAAGCACAATCAAATTATCCACATACGCGCACCAATTTCCTCAATTCCATTTGCCCACAAATTATAGTCGTCGCCTCTATCTCATTTAACAAGCAACTAAGTTTCATCTTTTACTGATATGTAATGCAATGAACCACTCTTCCCTTATGTCAGTACTTCACCCATGGCATCACCAGAAAATCAAAACTTCATATGGGAAATATCATGTACAAGGCAAACGAATCCAACACCATAATCTAAGAAGTACAGCTCAAAATAGTCAATGATAACCACATAATAGCAGTCAAAAGCACATTAAAACCAAGAAACCATCACTTCCTTCATATCAGTAAAAGGAAGAAAGAAGAACGCATGTTCTTGGAAAACTGAGCCATGTTGTACCCACTTCTAAAACGCAAATAGGGACCAAACTCAGTGAAATAGAAGTTGAAGCAAAACCATGATGACTTAGCAAAATCCTCTGCCACCGCACGGCAATGTGAATGGATCACCACCGCATTGATTCGAAGCTCTAATCACCTTGATAGCCAATTATGATTTTTCAAGAAACAACAAGAACTCAAAAACAACTTGAACATCAAAAATAATGGCATCCAACACCAAGAACTCAAGGCATCATAATTTTCGATCAAGCAATCTTCTCAATTCAGAAATCACATTGGCGAAGATGAGAGAACTTGGAAATGGCTCGCGGTTATTTGATTTAGTGTGTGTATATCAAAATCAAAATTTCTATAAGCCTTTGATATATCAGGGTTGAAGGATTTCTCAAGGATCTTCACATACTTGGTGAGTGCGACATTAAGCTCCTTTTGTGGACCTTCTAGTTGGGTAAGTGTAGCAGCATTACGTAAACGTGTATGAAGTTCACTAAGGACATCTGTGATCAATTACAGAGTCAGGACTAATGGCAGACTGAATCTTGTCCAAAGCTTTCTCAATTTCTTGGCTAATCTAGTCAATCACTTCTTGAATCTTAGAACTAGATAACTTCTGCTTCTTAGTGACATGATCAAATGTGCTTGGGTCTCGGTACAGAAATCACAGGACTCAAATCGCCTTATCGGGCGTCTGTGGCGGAGATCATGGTGGATCTTGATTCTTGAATCATGGATCGTAGGGGCAAAGATGAGATGACTGGAATCTCAAATTGCCTTTTGCGCTTCCCTACTCTCGTTCGAGCTGCGTAGTGGATCTTAACAGGAGAAGGACGATTTGCGTCTTTTGTCTCACGTTCTGGGAGTTTTTTGGCGAAAAACGCAGGGGCGTAGGCGTTGCTTTCGTTCACGACGTCGATGGCCTTTTGTGCGTCCTCCGTGATCAAGTCTTGCCAGAAATCGTGGTGAAGCTTGGTCTTGGGAGAGATCGCAAGGGCAGATGGCCTTTCATGCGTTTGGTCATTCTTGGCAAAGATGTTGACGAATCTCAGAGTAGATCATAGGGGTGAAGAGGAAAAACTTCAAATCGCCTTGTGTAATACCCCATATTATTATTATTAGTAATAACCTTTTTTTTAGGAATTTTCACCTTATGCTCTAAGAAAGAGGTTTTAGGTAATAAGTCATCTACTTGTCAACCAAGTCACATTAAATTCAATTTTCAACTTATACACTAAGAAAGAGGTTTTAGGTAATAAGTCCTTTACTTGTCAACCAAATCACATTAAATTCACAATTCACACCATGATTGATTGATTGAATTTAATATAACCATTAATGAGTTGACAATAGTTAAAGAGCTCAGCCCGTAGCTAAACCCTAATTTTAAATTATAAATAGAGGCATAGTCTAACGCTCAATACCCTTCTTCTCTACTACTCCTCTACTCTTACTTCTTACTCTATGTACATTATTCTTCTAAGAGGTTATCAAAAATGAAGACCAGGTAATCCTAATCCTCATATGTCTTAGGTTAATTTTATATGAATTCTGATAGGGTAATTATGATCCTAAATATATCATAGGCTTGTTTTATATGAAATATATATTATATATAATCCTAATCCCTAGAACAACTTTGCATCTCGTGCTAATTCTTTTTCTCTGCATCTCGTTTTGCCGTTCCTGTGTGCATCATCCAAGTATATGCATCTGTGCATCTTGCTACTTTTAATGGATATAGTGTAGGGTCTTTCATGTTGCTACGGGTCCCACGCCCTTTTATTTTCCTTTAGTTTGACCTTTTGACCAATTCATATGTAGCATCAGATTACACGATTCCATATTCCCCCTTCTTGAATTACAAGATGAACTTTTTGCAAAAGCCATTACCATTCAATATGCATACCTGTACGTAGTCACTGTGATCACTTCGGTTTTCGTGATTGGAACAAACCTATATATCCTTTCATATATATAATACCTGTACGTTGCTGTTGCTCTGGGTGTTCTGGATATTATCAATTATAATATATTATATACTATATTATGTTAGTTGTGCTTGATGCTATATTATTTGATATTTCTTTTATTTATTCTTTCTTCATATAATATCTTCTCACAATAAAATAGGATATGAATAGATTTTATTTTAAATACCCTTTTATCCTATATTTAATTAAATAATAGAAAAGTATATAAAAGATAATTAAATAAGTATAGATTCTTTTTTGCTCAAATAAGTATAGATTCTAAGATATATTGGATTGACTATATGCATATATGTATATATGTTTGATTACTCATACTGGAAATACTCTGGGAATTTTATTATGCGTGTATTTAAAATAATTTAATCGTGGGAGGATAGCTTTGGGATGGTACCTCCTAAAGTGATGAACACAACCCTTAGGCTTTATGCCTCCAATATATTATTTGATGTGAACCGATGATATTCGTTCTCCCCAAAGTGGTGTCTGGCAGGGTTTCCCGGGACACTAATAGCAACTTTGGGAAGAGGTGTGCACACTAGGAAGAAATATTTTATGGCTAATTTGATTGATTGTGACTGGCAGGATTTCCCGGGTCTACCATGGTTCTCTTCCCACTAAACAGACTGGTAGGGTCCCCTGGGTCTAAATAAATTTTAAAAAGATAATGAATAATATTTGATGCAATTACCATATGACTATATATATTTGACCTGATTAATATATTTGAGCTATTTAAATTGTGTTTTATTAGGATTACCAGCTTTGCTGATTTTTGTGTTATGGGCTGCGATGATCCTTCGGGAGAGCAGATTTTCAGTGAAACAGGTTCTCAAGGTTGGGGCTAGCAGTGGGCGTGAGGATGACGACATAGATATTTCTAGCTAGCTTTAGGATTCAAATAATTTTTTTTTTTTTGAGTTTTAATGATTTTTCAAGACTTATTTATTTCTCTGAACTTAGTCCTTAGTTTATTGTAATAAAGTAGCCTTGCACTTGTCCTAGTACAAGTGCGGCGGTAACACTTCCCAAAGTTGTTTATTTTGAATTTCAATAATTATTTATAAAACTCATTGAATTGTATGTTATCATAACTTTTAGAAATTGGGGGTGTTACACCTTGCGTGTGTCTTTCTTGGTTAAATCATTATTGTTTCTCGGTGCAAATGGCAGGGGCGTAGCAGGTTTATCAATCGCCTTTCGTGCGTTTGCAAAGAAAGAATGGTCTTCAACGTGTACGGTGTGATCTTGGAGAATGTCCGGATGAAAATCATGGAATGACCTGAACTTTTCTCCCCCGACATTGTCGATCTGATTCACAACTCGGATGCGAGGAAGACGATGCAAGATTTCAGAGATAGCGAACTTGCACAGACACGATGAACGTGTTCACGATGGTAAGATTGGGGTCGAGGTCATTCTTGGTCTCGGGTCGGAGGTCCGAGAAGATAATCACCGTGGCTTTAGAATCTTGGTACCCCGATCTTGTATTTCTGATGGGTTTCTGGGCCTTTTCTTGATTTTGGGCTCTGTGGTTGATTCTCAAACCTGTGCACACATAAAGAAGCATTGCAAAAATGGATGGTGCATATTCAAGAACAGTGGGCCTTCTTATTCCAAAAAAAAAAAACAACCTTGCTCATGATATCATATTAAGTAGTATAATTAAAGAAGATAATAGGAAGAAAAGAGATGAAGAAGATGTATATTATCAATAGAGCTTATTGCTCTTACAAAGAGTAATGGTGAGGACCTATCATCTAACTCACTCAACACTTTAATCTCATTAGCCTAAGCCGTTTATATAAACTAGGACCCCTAACTAACTCTCTAACTAACTAACTAATCAATTATTCCTTTATATTCTAACACTTCTCTAAAGGATTAGTCTCAACCCAAAGTGACTTGTAAATACTTTCATCAAAAAAAAAAGAGAGAGAGAAGAAGAATGTGAAACAATTTGATCCCCAAATTTCTAGGCTTCCTCATCCTCTTCTCAACCATATGGATCGGCATAATCTCATGTATCATTACCACACCACGGGGTGGTTAAGACTTAAGAGAGTGTGGCAAAGTGGGGTGAACAAAATCGGCGCTTCATTGTGACTTTCGTTAAAGCCAGGTGATATCTTATTTATCTCCAGCATTGATATGCTTCAAGTCTATGTTCCCAGCCACTGTGCATCTTACTTGGAAGCCACATCAGCATTTTTAACCGTGTCAACAAGCTCTTGTGCCACGTAGGATGACTAATAATGACAACGTTTAATTTATTAAATGGGAAAAGATTAAGGACTAAGTGCTATCACGTTATGGTTAATGGATTAAGTTGTAATTGAATTAAAACTTTAGTAATTTTCCCTTTAAATTAAACTATAAGAATCCTTAAAATTTTAATTAGGAAAAATTGGTGAAAAATCCTTATTTGTAAGTTTTATTGGCCAAAAGGACTTTATATGTTTTTACCCTCCGAAAGAACGAATACTCTAAAGGATCTTTTGCAAAGAATATACCGGTATTTAAATTTAGGTCATTCTTGCCAATAAATTTTTAAACACGTACCTTTCACTTATTTATTTTTTTTTTCTCTATAATCTTGACATTAAATTTCCTACAATTACTTTTTCGTATCAAGTTACTAGAGAAAATTGTTATGCTAAATTAATAAAAGCTAGTCCCTCCGGTCCTAATTATTTGAGCAAATTTTGAAGTTGGTTTTGG
Organism: Acacia pycnantha; assembly: GCA_025563575.1. Taxonomy (NCBI): domain Eukaryota; kingdom Viridiplantae; phylum Streptophyta; class Magnoliopsida; order Fabales; family Fabaceae; genus Acacia; species Acacia pycnantha. The sequence continues at coordinate 1,465,879 of JAMWYP010000222.1, read as the reverse complement.
CCCTAATTATAAGAGCAAGTTTTACACACACACATATATATTTTTGTGTGTGTGTGTGTGTGTGTGTGTGTGTAGATAGATCTATATGCATACACACACATATATATGTGTGTGTGTGTGTGTGTGTAGATAGATCTATATGCATACACACATATATATACACATATATGTTTATATAACAAGACCATTATTTAAATTAGAAAGCATGTGGATATATATACACATATATGTTTATATAACAAGACCATTATTTAAATTAGAAAGCATGTGGAAAGGAAATTAGATCTATATGTATACACATGACTATATAAAAAGCAACTAATATACATATATACTAAACTAATATGTCATGGATGTCTAACGTAAGGCAAATTAGAAACACTTATAATTAGGGCAACTTGTGTCATTTTAAATTTATATAAGGACATTTTAGGAAAATGAGTAAAATTAACTAATTTAACTCCTCTCCTTAATTCCCCCAAATCGGTTAAATTGCTCTTATAATTAGGACCGAGGGAGTATATGACTTTTATCATGGATTAAAATATTCAGTCTAAAATATATAGACTCTTTAAACACTGAGCTGGTTAAATATTGCTCTATGACAACTCAAAATTTAAATATAACTCCATTATATAAAGAAGAATAAATGCCATAAATATTTTTGGATTAAGTTGCAAAAATACACCAAAAATTTTCTCAAAAATGCAGCCAACACCATATATTTTTTTGAATGACAAAAGTAACTATGAACTTCCAAAAATATGTGCAAAAGTACACATTAACCATTAATTAATTGTTTGTTTAAAAAAACACGATTTTTTCAAAAGTACGTCCAACAGAAATATTTTTTTAAGACAAAAGTAACTGAACTTTCAAAGTGGAAAAATACACCATTGATCATTAGTTAATTGTTCATTTAAATTTTTGACTAAAAATGGTGAAAAACAATATTTTTTTTAAGTTTTAAATTGAAATACGCTTATTTGCATTGATAAGAAACATAATAAAATCCGTATAACAATCAAAGCTTATTTTGAATATTGTTGTTCCATTTGGTATTAAATGTATCAACCATGTTAATTCTTCATGTTTATTTTAATAAAAATTATCCATACTCAAAAAAGCCAACCCTAATATTATATATCATTAATTATTTCTTAAAAATGCATATTGATCATTAAAATAATAATTATCATGTTCATGAATAAGTGCCCTCCCAAAAAAAAAAAAAAACTCATACACACACAAATTCCTTATAGTTTATACTCTTGCTAATTTTGAATCTGTAAGTAAGAATCATAGGAACTTTCATTCACAACTGCAACAATGTATAATACACAGCAACATGATCAGCAAAAAAGAATCACTAATCATTTATTAACTCAACTACTCTAATGCTTCTGCCGTTGACCGTACACTATTATTTATACATCTTCAAAGGGCAATAATGAATGATGGACAAAATCTCAGGTTCAAACCCCAATGGTCAAACCCTTAAAAAAGGGTCATTTCTTGGGAGGCTTGGTCATTAGACCATGGTTATTTTTTTATCAATAAAACAAGGAATAAAAATTAAAAAAAAAAAACCCGCTGGGAGACTCACCCATCATAGCCAGATGCGCGACCCGGGTCGAATCTGGATTAGTCAGGGTGAAGCTCTGGATACCAGATGGGCAACAACAACAAAAAAGCACGGCACAACAATGGGCCACGGTTTCTGATGTAGAGAATGAAAAGGGCAAAAATGGGGGATGACATGGGAGATTAATATTTGGATTGTGAAGGATGCAGGCTAAAGCTAAACTGCATCTTAAGTCGCCCCATCAAATTACAAGAACAATTCTCTTATGTAAATCATAAAAGAAGTCTTCTTATGTCACTGAAGTTTGACTGCAGAGCTGAAAGAAATGCTCCTGCAAAATAGATAAGCTCATGAACATTGTCACATTATTGACGTTAATCAACCTCCAAGTTTGTTAGCAAATACACAAAAAATCGGGAGGGTTAAATCTATCTAATTTGTACAATGATAAAAATTAATTTTTAAAGAAAACTGTTGCCAACGAACTAACATTTCACGCTTTGATACCTAACTCATTTGTGAATTTACAGAGCATAAAACACAGCCAGTCTTGTCTATTATTAGTTTTGGACACAGATATTAACTTGGTGGTAGCAATTAAGCTAATTCAAGTGTTCTAATCAGATGTACCTGCAACTTTGCCTTCAAAAACGCGATGATCAGCAGACAAGGTCAAGTTCATCTTAGTAACAACGGCTGGCCTCTCGATTCCTAGAAAAAACACTACTAATGAGAAAACAACTCATAAATTCAGAATTAAGTATTGAGTAATATATAAATATATCCTATACCATCAGCTCCTATTACAGGCTCCACAACTTTGTTACCCCTACCAACAGCAAGAATGCCGGCCTGCAACAAATAGTAACAAAATAATGAAGAGTTAGAAACAATCCTTGGTATGCCATCAAAAAGTAAGTCCCTGAGATAATACTAGCGTGTTTGACATGGGTGAAGAAAAGGTGAGGGGTAGTGAAAGAGAAGAGAAAGAACCTGTGGGGGATTTATTATGGCACAGAACTGATCCACAGGAAACATTCCCAAATTTGAAATGCTGCAACCGGGCAGAGTCAAAAGCTCAAAATTACAGTTTTGGGCATGAGAAATCAATGATGTCAGGCTAACATTTAACCATGTCTGTAAGTCAATATCCTAGCAAACTCACCTAAAAGTTCCTCCTTGGAACTCATGTGGCATTAGCTTGCCAGAGCGTGCCTTTTCAGCAAGTTCCTTGACCTGAAATACCAATCAGTAACTAAATGTTCTTCAGGAAAAATCAACAAATATCCTAGTTTCCATTATCTTCATTCACTAAACAATACTGTAAAGGCTGAAAATAAACACCAACATATAAGGGCAATTGTAACGTCATTACCCGAAAAACACAATGTTTGTAGCCTACCTCTGAGGAGATTGAAGATATTGTTTTCTGATCAGCATTCCTAACAATTGGCGTCATCAAGCCCTACAGTCACAAAAGAAGTTCAATGATTTGAAAAATATTATGAACAAATCTAAGGCAACCATTTACCTTCTCAGTGGCCACGGCAATTGATATGTCAACAGACTCACATAAAATAACCTCACCCTTCTTAGCATCCCAGTAGGCTGCAAATTATTAGAATCAGATTTCAGTATTGCAAATTTCAATAGAGCACGGTTCAGTTCTAAGAGTGACAAGCAAATTGGAAAAGAATTAGAACAAAATTATAGATGAATGGACAATATGCCTTTGTCAACACTACAGATTTTTGGCAGAATATCAAACACCAGAGGAAAATAATATTCAAGTTCAGTGCCTGATCATCATATCATATTCATTAATTGATCATGTCATTTTGAAACAGACATAGGAGTAGCTTTTTTTACATGAGAAGAGATCAGTCAGCTTTACTAAATTGACGAGCATTCAGGGCATTATGCCCCTGTTGTGTTCTTTTCAGCTCTTTTATTGAGTTCTTATTGAATTTCTTACCCTCCTCTAACAGTTTATTTTTTAAAAAAAAACAATTATATTGTAATGATCAGGGATTATGCCGTGAGTTTTGCGAATCATGTTATGATATAAGCTTGGGAAGTTGAAGTTAATTTTCCCTTTTTCTGTTTCCTAAGATGAGGCATGCTTGCCTAGAGTGTCAAATTCATTTATTCTCTTTTATGTCTGGTATGTAATTGTAATAAAAGGAAGTTAGTTAGAGTTAGTTAACAAGTCCTTAGGCCTATGAATAAAGGGGATTGGATAAGTTGTATTTGGACTAGTGAATAGTAACAAGTGGATGGAAATGTTTCCCTTCTACTATCGCGTGCGTGTCTCTCTCTCTCTCTCTCTGTGCCTCTCTTCTCTTATATGTTCTTCTCTGTCTTCTCTCATTCTCCTTTTTTTCCCTTTTTTCTCTCATTCCTTATTTCGATTCTAGAACAATGTCCCTATTTTATTTCCTTTATTGGAAAAGTGTAGCTTGTCTTCCCTATGTGTAACCCACTCTATAAATCTACACCCACGTTTATTCAAATAAAGCAAGCACAAGCAACTGCACAACTCTGATTATTATATTTCAGTTCACATTCCACAGTAGAACTCCAATTGGATTTAGTCATTAATTTTCATAAGGAAACCCAAAAATAGGGGAAAAATAAATATTGGTGGAATATGATAGAATATTCCTAGACTTTATTTTTGCGATTATTTCCTTGCAAGTATTCTGATCTTATTATCCCAGATTCTGTGGGATTTTTTATTTTCATAATTTCCAGCATTTATAGTTGCTGAACCATTGGGATTGAATAGCAGGAATGTTGCTATCTTTCCCCTATAAGTTGTATCAACTATTGTAAATAGAAATCAAGAGAATTATCCTCCAAATTGTTCAACATGAGATCATTTGATATGCATTGAAGAAAAAGTTAAGAGAATGATTACTTACCATTTGCTTCTGTGATACTTTTGAGAGCAGCAGCTACAACTTTGATGACAATATCATTCACCGAAACTTTAACACCATATTGCTCTGCATTCAATCAGAAAAAATAATGAATATGACCGACGTGTATATCCTATTACCAAGAGTAAGACAGTTTAATAGTCCAAACCTTTGAGATCTTTTCTCAGGGAAAGAAGTGGGTCCAGTATAACATCTGATATACATCATTACAAAAATCATATGGTTTAGTCAATTTATGCAAATATAGTTTCATTAGCACAAATATATTTAGCATGAGAATCAAAACCTGAAGACAAATATAAGTGAGGCATGTTTTGTTTAGACTCCAACAACCTCTTGGCAATCACCTGCAAAGTGATAGCATATTTACAGAAAAGTCATTTTAGATTATGGCAAGCTGCAGCAATGAAGTCTTATTAAATATCAATTGAGTCACAATTATCATTTGATAGAGAGACCAGAAATTAGATTCTACAACAAAATGAGAACCACAGAAAAGTTGAAAATGGTAAAAACCAAATTTACCAGTGACTGGATCCAAACTGTGTAATATTTAACTAATCCATTAGTCACTGGAATTCCTGATGTTCAAATAAGTTTGAAATTCAAATTTAGTCAAACATTATTTGATGGTATAGTTATTACAGTTTCACATTAAGTAGTCTAACATTAGTTGTTTTTATTGTCTTGGCTAAAGATTTGGAGTGATGTCCACCTTAAGGAACACCTCTCTGCTATTCCAAAAGGAACCACAGAAGCATCCTTCTTTACTAAAGAACAGGTTGATTGGCTGCCAAAATTTAGTCAAAGCTCCTCATTTAGTTCCAACAATGCAACTGGAACTATAGACAAAATTTTAACGTGTTTCAAACCATACGACTGCTGCTAAGACCCTATTCTCTAAGGCAGCATATGTCTGTTTCACATCGTCCTAGATCTCTATTGCAGAAGTGGCCAACAAGAACTGATCTCTCACATCCAGAAACAACAGGTTGACAAGCCAACTCATAACCATCTTGTCATTGGCTCTCCAGGCAGCATATTTAGGATCAGAAGTGGTTGGTGACACAGCAAGTAGATGATTTTCTTTCCCCTGCCCTCTTATGAACATAAAGACCTGTTGGCCCACTGTAGATAGTTATTTCCATTGAGTTGGTGACCAACAATGGAAGGTGGAAGGGTCTCCGAATTATCATGGGAAATACACTATTGGGAGCTCCGAGAGAAGGTCTAGAGTCAGACGATGGGACTTGGCTCGGAGGAAGAAAATCCTCATATTCAACTTCTGAAGCGTACATCAACCCCAAAAAAATCATTCTCCCTGTTATTCAAAATTGCTCTGATGCCATGAACAAAAGGATGGGAAAATGGCATTGCCAAGGGGATTCCCAGAGATAGTTTTGATGAATGTATAAACAAGTTGGGCATGATCAATATCTGTGATCCAACTTGAGGAGGAGTGTGGAAATATCCTATCATTTATTGTACAGTTTATATTAGCATTTATTATTTTTTATTAGACATTATTAGTGTATAAGAGACATTACTACCTTGTCTCTTGATGTATATATTGAGATGTAATCTTCCATTTAGAAATAAGAGAGAATTATTTTCCTGTTGGAATCAACATCTCTCCAATAAAGTTTATTTTAAATCTGCAAAATACATGCATATATATATATATAAGAAGCAAGAATTGAAAAAGAACATCCATTTTTAACTGAATTCAATGGATCTACCTTGCGGATTTGGCTATTTGGCAAATCTTCAAAAGCATCCGACTGCTTTAGATGAGGCTTAGAGTCTTGTGATGCAGCAACCTGCTGGTGGCTTTGAGATGATAACGCCTTTTCCTTAGATGCAGGTTTCGGAGATGTTTTTCCTGACTTAATCGCAGAAAGAACATCCCCTTTTAGGAGGGTTCCATAAGGACCAGATGCATTCAATGTGGATGCATCCAATCCATGCCCTAGGATCAACAACTTGGCAGCTGGACTAATCCTTCTCGCATTGGTCTTCTGTGCTCCACCCTGACTTCCAGTGTCATGGTGAGTGGTCTTCTCCTGTTGGCTTGCAGAACTGCTACTGACTGAATTCTTTACAGCTTCAACATCAGATGCATCTTCAACCTAGTAAAAAGAAGCATAAGTATTTCCATACATTCCAATACATTGCAGGATGAAAATAAGGGTTGCCATTTTCATAGACCATGCAAATTATTAGTTCTCATTCAGTCACAGGGTTCTGTCATTCTAATTGCAGGACAAATTAACAAACCCTTGGACCTCTATCATCAACCAACATGTTTCATTTTATCTAACCACAAAAAGAAAATGAAGTACAACAAGGGGAAAAGGGACAGGGAGAAGGAGGGAAAAGTAGAGATAAAGGGAGAGAGAGAGTGGGGGAAAAAGCTTACAGAAAATATTCCATGCAAGTAACCCAGGGCTATAAATGGAGCCCCAAATCCAATACTCCCTCTAGCCCTAATTATGGGGCAAAGTTAAAAGCCCTACTTGATTCTAAATATAGGAAAAGATGTCATGGTTAACATTTTTTCCAATCTTGCCCCCCCTTAATTGCAACAAGTTAGCATGGGCAAAATTGGAAAGTGACACATTTTTCTACAAGTTTAATGAGATCAACTACTACTAATTAAGAATCATGTAGTTAACTTTGCCCTATAATTGGGACTGAAGAAAGTAATTCAATTCAATAACTAAAATATTAGCAAAGCCTAAATAAAATAAAGCCAAATTCAAAATAACATAAAAGAAAGCCCAATATTAAAGTAAAATAAATAATGCATAAGACAGATCTGACTAGGTTTCCAAGAATCTAAATAATTAAACAAGCATTATGAAATCAAACTTACTGTTATTGCAATAGGTTGTCCCACTGCCACATCCTTTGAACCTTCTGGTGCTAATATCTTAGCCAGATATCTAAAATACACATTACAGCAAAGCTAGTGTCAATTACTTTTCTTTTTATTTTCCTTTTTCTTTTGGTCTTTTTTTGTTTTATTTTATTTTAAGAAAAAATCAAAACATTAATAAAGAAAGAGTGCAAATACACCTTATGTTAAATCTACAAACTCCAACGCATGATTTATGCACAAGGGCCAGCAATTCAAGACCTTTAATACAAGATGACAAACCACATAATAAGATTATGATAATCTGCCATGTAATCTAGGATTAGCAATTCTTTCGAAGACACCATTCGGCTTTTACTTTTGTCAAACTTTGCAGCTTGATGAAAAACGATTATTCCGTTTTAAGCAAAACATAATGGCTCTAATCACTTCAGTGATATATATGAATTATTATTATTAACAAAGTTTATAAGTCACTTGAATAGTCAAGTGTTCACTACAATAACACATTGTTCCCAATGGAGCATCTAAGCGAATAGATGGATAAAAATTGCAGCAGGAAGCTAAATGCATGACATATGGTATGAATATTGCCTAAACAGATACCAAACAAAGTATCTATTTATAAGTTAATGTGTTAAGCTAATGGCTTTATTACCCCTCTTCAAGACTCTCGAATTCAAGGGTAGCTTTGTCTGTCTCGATCTCACATAATATGTCACCCACTTCTATCTGTTAAAGCAATTAAATGTGAGTTCAGGAGTAAAAAAGGACAAGAAAGATATTAAAGAGTATCAACATCCTTCACAATTTAGATTATTATCAAATCCAATTGCAAGTTAAGGGCTCACTAAAAACCTGACATTCAAACAATCCTAACCTTGTCTCCTTCTTTTTTCCTCCATTTAGCAATGTTTCCTTGGTTCTGTAAAAAAATTATAAATTAACAACCCAATGGAAGGAAATAAAATATAGGTCAGTAGTAACAAAAAGTAGTAGCATCAAACCGATCTCACCATTGTTGGAGACAAAGCAGGCATTTCAAGAAGGATATGAGGAGGGAGTTCAGATGTGTTTATTGTAGTGGAAGTTGATTCTGGTGTCCTCTCCTCATGTGTGACTTCTTGGTTGGTAGATTTTTTCTCCTTGGCTCCTGCCTCAGCCCCAACCGAAGCAGGAACATTTTGGATATCATTTGGATCCTCAACCTGGTCGAGGCTCATAATTAGTTCTTATGTTGAGCAACTATTTGGGTTTAGATTACACAAGTCTTCATGGCAAAAATGGATACATCATGAAATAATTTAAAATATGTGATTTACCCAACCAAAAACATATAAACCGGTCCAATTAGCAAGTTTGTTATTTATACCAATGTCATCATAGAAGTTCTTTTCATACAGGTGGAAATTAACAGGATTCACGCCAAGAAGTTGTGAAAAGAAATCTGATTTTGAATTTAGATCCAAAGGAACAATGAGTGACTATAGAAGTAGTTAATCAGCATTGTAGGACTACAAGAAAAAAAAAAGGAAAAATAACACACAAATTTAATGAAAATATAGAAAACTACAAAGTGTGCGTTTGGTTTCACGTCTGAACCATAACATGCAATTTTATCAAGCAACAACATAAGATCTTCAATGAAGAAACTTTCATAGGACAACAAAATTTATTAATGAAAACAGTACATCTGATTAAGCCTACAGACTGCAATACGATTTAAATTTAGATCAAATGCTGATCAGCTAATATATAACATCAATAACGCAGCAGTCAAACTTCAGACTGACTTACTGTTATTGCAATTGGTTGTCCCACACGCACATCCTTTGACCCATCCGGAACCAATATCTTAGCCAGAAATCTGCAGGAATAATTCAATCATCATACCAAAAAAGAATATTTTGCATTGACACATATGATTATATGCTCATTGCTTAAGGTTCAAAATAAATCAGGTATACTGGACCATGAAAATCATTTCAACAAAAATTCTGATACTCTAGTTCGAAGTGAACTTGTAAGCATGAAGTTTCAGTTGACATAGTAGAATAATCAGCACTAAGTACTGCTGACCGCGGTAGCTATTTTTTGTTCAAACTTCAAGCCTAAGAGTCTGTCAGGTTAAAGGACATCTTAAGAATAAAAAATCCATTTCTGATATTTCACTCAGAAACTTAAGAATTATAATCAAGTGGTTATTTAATTGCAAAATAGAAGTAATTAAATTTTGTTGTTAGAAAATGGCACCAAACAGAGCATGGTTACTTTTGAAATTGAGGTTTCACTGCTTATTTTGCATCAGTAAGAAAAAATTAGAGTTGTAATAAAAATTAGCATTTGTAGCGCTTGCACCATTCAAGATGATATTTGAGCTTAACCCAATTCACATGGAATAAAATCAAATAAATAATGCTGAAATGTTAATAAAAAGCCGATAGAGATACAATAATTGGTTGAGTTTATTATTCCCAGAGATTTTGCAAATGCCATCTTATTGTATCCTCTCCTTCCACCATAGTCACTGCTGCCTACTACTTATGCTTCTTTTCTTCATCTCAAAAGTTGAGATATTTTCTAAACAAAAGAGAATCATGTTATATGAGAAGATAGAATATGTTTTTAGTTTAGTATATACCAATGTAATCATCTTTTGAGATTGATTGACATGACATTTGAGAAAATCAGAGGTTTCAGTCACTCCCTGAGTTGTGTATTATTCAGTAGAAATCATTACAATATATAGGCTCAAGAGTGAGCCATTAGAGAGAATCATGCAATTATATTAAATGATAATTACCCTAACCAGATCACTACAAATTAAGAGTAATAAAGAGTCAATCAATCAAAGAGATATGTGGGATCTTGGTTCTGATTTCCAACACTCCCCCCAAGCTGGAGAATATATGTCAATCATTTCTAGCTTGCATAAAAACCCTTGAAATTTAGCTCTGCCTAGTGGTTTTGTCATTACATCCACAATCTGATTTGCACATGCACATCGTATGTAGGACAGATTCATGATGTCTGCTTCAACCTTTTCTTTAATAAAGTGTTTGTACGTCTCAACATATTTTGTTCGAATGTGATAAACAGGATTCTTTGTCATTTCAATGCTAGCCTTGTTGTCACAACACAGTTGCATAGGTCCCTCGTATGGAATTCCCAACTCTGACAATAGCCTGATAACCCAAAGTCGTTCACATGCTCCTTAAAAGTTCCACAGACCTTGATGGAAGTCTGAAACTAAGTTTTCACAAGGGTATAAAGGCTTTGGAAAATCTTAGATACCTAAGATTTTTCTTTCATTAACTAAACCCACATGATTCTGGTGTGATCATCTATGAAAGTGACAAACCATTTGGCGTTTTCCAGGGAACTTGTTTTTGCAGGACCCCAATTGTCACTAATGATTAGTTGAAAAGGAGTAGAGGGTGTGTAGGGCTATTTTGGGTATGAGGATTGTGTTTGTTTAGCGAGTTGACAAGTTTCACAATGAAAATGAACGGAATTTTTATTGAATAAACTTGGAAACACATGTTTCATATAATCATAACTAAGATGGTCTAAGCGACAATGCTTTAAGAATACATCTTTATTTTGAGAACTTGAGCTAACTAGTGTCTTTCGTGCATTCCAAGTATCTTTATTCTTCAACTCTAATCCTTTAAGGTGGAAAAGTCTATCCCACTCTCTAGAAATCCCAATCGTCTTTCCCAAGTTTAAATCCTGAAAAATACATAAATCATCGTCAAAGATCACTCGGCATACTCACCCTTTAGTTAATTTGCTCGCAGATATTAGGTTACAAGAAAGTGCAGGTACAAAAATAACATTGTGAACTCTCAGATGATTAAATAGCATGACTGTGTGAATTCCTTCAACTTTTGTGAACACACCATTAGCATCTTTGACTCAGGTTTTTAGGACACAATTTAAAAGTTGTAAACAATATTCGATTACCAGTCATGTGATCTATAGCTCTTAAGTCAACAATCCATGTATTTTCACAATTCCTCACAGCATGGAGAGCTATAATAGAATTACTTATTGCACCAGATTGACATTGGGTATAGAGTTCGACTTATTCTATTTGTCAAGTATCCTATGAAGCACCTGCAATTCCTCCTGGCTTAGGGAATCAACATCCTCAACTTTCTACTCAGATGTAGTGAGATGGCTTTGTTAGAAGTGTTGTTTTCCAATTGATGGCTTACCATGCAATTTCCAACATTCTTCTTTGATATGACCTTTCTTCTTGCAATAATTGCACCATTTATTATTTCTCCATTCATCTTGTGGTCCATTCACTGCAAGAGCTGAACCCTCAATTTGACTTGGGCTGCTTTCATTTAGGAGTTTTCTGCTTTCTTCAAACTGCACATGGTTGACTACATCAAATAGATATGGTAAGGGTTTTAACCCCATAATCTGCCCCTTATCTCCTCAAAAGAAACATTGAGTCCAAGGAGAATGTCGTAAATTCTTCCTTCTTCCACTATCTTCCTATACAATTGAGCAACCTCGACAATCTTCCATAGGTGCACCTCAAACAAGTCTTGTTGCTGCCAAAGTTTCAACAAAGTATTGCAATATTCAGTCACCAACATATTACCTTGTCTCAAATCTCAAAGTTGCCACTTCAAATGGATCGAGGCAATGGTGTTATCATGACTTGGCTATTTTCAGCAAACCATGTGTTGAAACCTGGGTCATCAGGGGCTGGTTGAGGGGCTGTTCCATTAATATATTTCTCCTTCCTCTTGCCATGAATGTATCTTAGCACACTTTGTGACCACTGGAGATAGTTTCTTCCATTAAACTTATGGTTAATAACCATAATTTGATTTTCTGAGAATTCTGGTGCCATCTCTGTAGTTCTGGTTGGTACTATAGTATTGATGGAAGAGGAAGATGATGAAGAGGAAGAGCTCTGAGCCTAAGAATTTGTACCGGATGAATTCCCAAGGTGGCTGGTTAGGGAGGAACAAATCCAATAAGGGAGGGAACTCACTTGGACTCATGTTTGGATGAAGAAACATAGCTTTCCGCGACCAAACAGAGGAGAAACTGTGCTGTTATGCCAGAGCGTGTAGGTCACATGCCGTCACTGGAAGAATTTTTCACTAACGCGTGAGCAAAATCTCGCCGAACTTAGGGGAACCGCCGATCGGCGGCCTCTAAATCTGTCTAAGGGGGTGGCGTATCTCCACGCTCCCTCCTACAAAAGCCCTAGATGAAGGCCGAAGTTCTCTCTCTCTTCCTCACAGTGTGTAGCTCAAAGGTGTTTCGCACTCCTTATAGACTCCCTCTCTCACATTCTGGGTTCAGATCGAACCCAAACGCTCAGATACCATGAGAAAGTTAGAGGTTTCAATCACTCTCTGAGTTGTGTATTAGTCAGTAGAAAGAATTACAATATATAGGCTCAAGAGTGAGCCATTAGAGGAGAGAATCATACAATTACATTAAATGATAATTACCCTATTCAGATCACTATAAATTAGGAGTAATAAAGAGTCAATCAATCAGAGAGATTTATGGAATCTTGATTTTGATTTCCAACATAATTTAAGTATACGATAATAAGGATTAATCATTAAAGATGTTTAAGCCTAAGGATATGTCCTCCCGTTGTAGTATTTTGGGAATAGGATATCAGTTACTTGCATTTGAATCTATTCACATTTCTTATTTAGTATTGTGATATTTTGATTTTGAGATATTTTATGAATTCTGGTACTTTCTCTTTAGTTTACTCTTCTTCTACATCACGTAGATCGATTTAAATCAAGCTTCCTACTTTCTCTTTAGTCTAAGCTCTTTCTACATGAGTTGCACCAAATTGATATTTTCACTTTGCCAGGCTCAAAGAAAAATGTGAAGCAAAGATGTTAATTTCCAAAATATTAAAAGCAAAAAAACCACTAGTACGAAACATTGAAAAGAATCAGAAGGGGGGAAACAAGTGAATTACCCCTCTTCAAGACTTTCAAATTCAAGTGTGGCTTTATCAGTCTCAATTTCACATAGCACATCACCCACTGCAATCTGTTACATTAATGAGTAGCCACGACAACATGATCAACTGAAATAAAATTCAGTATCTAATCCAAAAATGTGAACACAAGCAGAAATGCATGAAGGGATTATCTACTAACTGACCTTATCTCCTTCCTTTTTTCGCCATTTTGCAATATTACCTTGGTTCTGGAACCACAAGAGGCAATTAACTAACATTCTATGGAATAAAGAAAAAATAATGAAAAGATAAAGTTCTTCCTGTAAGCTCACCATTGTGGGGGATAATGCAGGCATCTCAAGGACCAGATGTGAAGAATCTAGACAAATTACAAAATAAGCAATCAGTGTCAGATTAGAATATAACTTGGGCACATGACTTAGCAGATTATGCCTTTTACTTGCCACAATGTTACTAAAATATCAAAAACATTTAAAATAAACATATTTGTGCATATGTTCTTGAACAAGAAACCAGGGCATACCAAGCTGTTGAACAGAAATTTGTAGACCTGATGTGTGTGTGTGTGTGTGTGTGTGTCCTTTTTAAATACAGTTTCAGTTGGACTTTGCAGCTCCATTAATTAAAAACCATCCATGAAACTGTTAGATTTGTCCCCCAAAAAAATGCACAAGATTCCCTCAAAATGAAACTGGGAAGTCAAAGAGAACTCATGAATCACGAGTTTTATTACTCGCCAAATTGCAAGTATGTTCTATTCCCATGCAACAGTGATTTTGAGATTTTGAACGATATCTCGTACAACTCCTTAAGTCAACTTGCATTTTTGTCAATGGTGTCCTGCAACTATTTATACCATGCAGTTTTAACAGCAGCCCAGCTGTGATGCATGCCTCTTTATTCCACACAATGATTTTTTTTAGTGTGATTCTACATAATCCATTAGCCAACTTGAGAAACCTACAAATAGAGTTATTGTCATAGACCAGCTTGGAAATGCCCATAATGCTATGTGACCTACTTAGGCTCCTTTTCTCAAATTATTTATGGACATGTAGAAGTCAGAGGTGTAGTGCACCTCAGTTTTTTCTGGTTCTGTTTTTTTAAAGGAAAAAAAAAACGCTGAATACAAAGGTCTTAATATAAGCAGACTCCAATAATCCTAGGATCTTAGATGTCAATTTTTTTACTAATTCTAGATATATCTGCTAAGATATAACGGGAACAGAAGATATAATATCTAAAATTACCTAGGATATGCATAATTAAAATAACATATTTACATGATTAAAATAACAAGACTGATGGGTACCTAATTGGGATGGGAGCCCTAACCAAAAAGACAGTTATTGAGGTGGGAGAACCAACCCACTTAAATACCCATTGAGCATCTCATACTACTCAATGTGGGACTTATTGTAGAGTTTTAGGATCAGGATAATTGATAATTGAGTCCGATGATTATTCTCATTGCTTCATGTGAAATATATAAGATACATGGAGGGCAATCTGTTGTAACAGATTGAGGACTCTTAGGGAATTCAAAAATTGAAAACTAATCTAACTAACTGCTAGATTCTAGGATCTGATCTTGACTTATTCTAATAATACTTATTTACAAAATAATATATTTACCACACTCCCCCTCAAGTTGGATCATAGATACTCATCATGTCCAACTTGCATACAAAACCTTCAAATATGTCCTCGGGTAGACCTTTTGTGAGTATATCTGCAAGCTGTAATTTTGTAGGTATGTAGGAGAGACAAATAATTCCATCTTCAACCTTTTCCCTGATAAAGTGGCGATCAACATCAACATGCTTAGTTCTACTGTGTTGTACTGGATTCAAAGCCATGCTTAAGGCTGCCTTATTATCACAGTAAAGTTTTAATGGAGATTCTATCTTGGTGTAGGTCTCGTCAGTGACCCTTTTTATCCATATTCCTTCCTTGCGTCCGTCAGATAGTGATCTTAGTTCTGATTCTGCACTACTTGTGGATACCACTCGTTGCTTGTGACTCTGCCACGTTACTAGATTTCCCACACAAACGTGCAATAGCACGAAGTAGACCTGCTGTTCTCTTGGTCTCTGCCCAATCTGCATCGGTGTATATCTCAATAGTCCTCGATTAGTTTTTCAAGAAGAGACCTCGGCAAGAGTTCCTTTGAGGTATTTCAGGATTTTATATGCTGCATTCAAGTGTTTCTGCCTTGGCGAGTGCATATGTTGACTTGCGGTACTTACGCAAAGGCGATGTCAGGCCGTGTGTGAGAGAGATAGATAAGCTTCCCAACCAATCTCTGGTAGCGCCCTATGTCTGCTGGTTTTTCTTCCTCTTCTTGTTTCTCTTTTTCTGCCACCTCTTGTTCGTTTGTTGGTTGTTCTACTTTTTTCTTCTTCTTTTTGACACTAATGGGAGTCTTGCTCGCTTACACCCAAGCATGCCGCTTTCCTTTAGTAGATCAAGGACATACTTCCTTTGTGAAACGTGAATTCCTTCTTTTGACCTAGCCACTTCCATTCCTAGGAAGTATTTCAAGTTACCAAGGTCTTTGACTTCAAACTCCTTGTTTAGCGCCAGTTTGATTCTGCTCATTTCTTGAGGATTGTTTCCTGTAAGTATTATGTCATCCACATATACTATTAAGATAGTAATCATACCTTCACGGTTCATAGTGAACATAGTGTGATCGAGAGAGGCATTGGTTATATCCTTCAGCCTTTAGAACTTGTGAGAATCTGTCAAACCAAGCTCTAGGAGACTGCTTCAATCCGTAAATGGATTTGTTCAGCTTGCATACCTGTTTGCCGTGACCATTCTCAAAACCAGGTGGAAGTGTCATATATACTTCTTCTTTTAGGTCCCCATTTAGGAAGCCGTTTTTGATGTCTAGGCATTGTAAAGGCCAGTCGAGATTAACAGCAATGGAAATAAGGATTCTGACTGTGTTTAGCTTTGCTACAGGAGCAAAAGTTTCATTGTAGTCCAAACCATAGGTTTGTGTAAAACCCTTGGCAACTAATCTGGCTTTGTACTTGTTCAAGGTACCATCAGCATTGTACTTGGGGGTAAATACCCACTTACACCCTACTGCCTTTTTACCTTGGGGTAAGTCAGTGACATTCCCAGTTTGATTTTTCTCAAGAGCATTCATCTCATCCAATACGCATCTTTCCATTCGGGAATTTCAAGTGCCTCATGTACACTAGTGGGAATCTGAACCCGATCAAGATTAGTGACAAAATTACGATATTTACGTGAGAGATTACCATATGACATGTAGTCTTGAATAGGATGTTGAGTACGAGAGACGTGGCTTCTTTCTCAATGCAATAGGCATGTTTAGGTCCTTGTTGGCGTCAGGATTCTCTCGGTTGGGAGAGTGGTGAGCCTCGGGCATAACGAGACTCTACTACCTTTTTGCTCCTCCTAGAGTAAACCTTGTCATATTGTTTGGCACTTTTGTCTCCCCTGTTTGTGATGGCATTGTGAGTGAATCGGATGTGGAGGGTATGACCACGGGATAGGAAGGTGGTATAGGTTCGGGTATAGTGGTGAGAGTCACTCCAATTCTCCCCACGACTCGAAGGTTGTGGATAGAAAGGTATGGCTTCAAAGAAATGTGACATCTCGGCTGACAAAGATTCGTTGGGATTTAGGGTCATAACAACGGTAACCTTTTTGGCAATTGGAATAGCCAAGAAAGATGCAAGGGATGGACCTAGGGTCAAATTTGGAAGGGGGATGGTGAATGTGGACATATACGGTACATCCAAAGACACGGAGAGGAAGAGAGTGATCAAGGTGTGAGATCACATGAGTCTCACGGAGTTTGTGAAGAGGGGACATATGGGAAAGGACACGAGTAGGTAGTCTATTGATAAGGTGAGTGGCAGTAAGGATTGCATCTCCCCAGAAATACTTGGGAACATTGCAGGTGTACATAAGGGCACGTGCAATGTCAAGAAGATGGCGATTTTACGTTCGGCAATGCCATTTCTTTGAGGGTGTTAGGACAACTACTTTTATGAATGATGCCGTGAGACTTTAGAAAACGACTGAAGGTATGATTGAAATATTCGGTGCCATTATCAGAGTGTAAGACTTGAATGGTAGAATTAAATTGGGTTTGAACATAGTGGAAGAATTCAACAAAGATATTGAACACATCAGATTTTTCTTTTAAGAGGTACACCCAACACATGCGAGAGTGATCGTCTATGAAAGTGACAAAATATTTCGAACATGTCTGGTTAGGTATTCTAGAGGGACCCCATACATCACTATGGATGATGGAGAATGGACGAGTAAAGTGATAGGAGGTGGGAGGGAAGGTAGTACGATGATGCTTTGCTAGTTCACATGTTTCACAATGGAAATTAACATCTTTATTGAATGAAAATTGAGGAAACAATTTTTGTAAATACTGAAAACTAGGATGACCCATCCTTCTATGCCATAACATCAAATTATTGTCTAAACTAGGGAGACATCAGTCTTTATTTGTGATGACAAGGCACTTGCAGAGGAATCATCAAGGTAGTAAAGGCCGTCATGCTCCTTAGCTGTGCCAATCGTCTTCCCCGAGGAGAGATCCTGAAATATACAATGAGTGGCAAAAAGTGAGCAGAACAGTTTGTATTTTTTGTCAATTTGCTGATTGAAAGGAGATTGTATGCCAAATGAGGAACATGAAGAACAGAATCAAGTTTGAAGTCTCTTGTAAGAGTTACGGTACCAGTACCAGCAATGGGGGCACTAGAATTATTGGCTGTGCGAATTCGATTATTACCAGCCAAAGGAGAATAGGAGGTAAATACTCTTGATTCTGAGGTCATATGATCAGAGGCGCCGGTGTCTACTATCCATTTTGGCGAGAGAGGATGATGATATAAGAGTAAGATGATCATTACCTTGTTTGGCGATAGTGGCAACGAGATCCTTGAGAGGATGTAAATTTTTCAGCAAGTTGAGAATTTGACTCATCTGTTCTGTATTGAGGGAAAGAGGCACGGATTACAAGTAGTATCTCGCCTCACCGATTGTTTGATGAGCGAAGGTGATCGTGGTTTGCGAGGTGTCCAATCGGATGGCTTACCGTGGAGTTTCCAGCATTTGTCTTTGGTATGACCGATCTTCTTGCAATGATCACACGTTGGACGAGATTTAGTAGAGCCAGAACCAGAAGAGGGAATGTGCTTCTCGATTAAACCGGACGTTTCGGTCTGAAGAGATGGCCTTGAGGAGCATAGTTTGTCTTCGGGACTCTTCACGACGAATCTCGAATATACTTCGAGGAGAGGAGGAAGAGACGAATTACTCAATATCCTTGCTCGAGCATCGTCAAATTCGAGTTTAAGCCAGCGAGAAAAATCAGGATCCGATCAATGTTGACATTCCGAAGGTGGCGAGTAGCATCAGTGGGAGAATCCCATTCATTTTCAGCCATTTGATCTTCTTCTTGCCAGAGAGCGCACGGCTCAAACCAGAATTCAGCAATGCACCTAGAGCCACGAGATGACTTCCGAGATGCGACGACGGAGATTAAACAGTTGAGATAAATCCTTGGCATCGACGTAAGAGTCGCGAACAGCATCCCAAATATCCTTGGCAGTAGGAAGATACATGAAGCTTCGTTTAATCTGTGGAGACATGGCATTGATAAGCCAAGAGCAGACAAGGGAATTATCAGTGTCCCATTGAACCCATGCTGGGGAGGTTTGATCCAACGGTGGCTTGATCTCTCCAGTTAAAAACTTCCGTTTGCCCCGTCCACCGATAGCTAGCAAAACGGCTCGTGCCCAGTCATGATAATTGTGAAGATTCAGTTTCTCCGACACCAATTGGTTTGATATCAATTGGTTATCAGAAGAGTGGAGAGGAGTTGTATTATCGCTGGTCTTGGGAAGCGGTGTTGTATCATTTAATGGTGTTGTATCATTTAATGATGCCATTGGTGTGGAATATGCAAATAAATCCAATGAAGGCCCAGGCCCAGTGCAGCACAATAACAGCCCAAAAGAAATGAACAGAGGCAGCCTACAGAGAACGAATGAACAGTACAAGCCCACACCAAATGAAAGCGTGCGAATAGAGACGTCCACGACAGCGAGGCTTCAAACGCAGGAAGACGATCGTGAATCTGAGATGGAGAGACCGCGAGTTGACGACGGACGAGGCTGAGGATGACGGTGCCGGAGGACTATCGGCGTCGTACAGGGAGAACCACGAACGAACTTTGAGACGATGACGGACGAACTTTGAGTTGCGGTGGATGAGCGTCAAACGAGGTACAATAATCGGGGAATTGCAGCGGAGAGGGACGATGGCAGATGAGGACGTCTGAGGGTGAGTGTCGGACGAGCTCTAGAGACATTTGAGAGTGAGCGTCGGACGAGCTCTGGAGACGTCTGAGGGTGAGCGTCGGACGAGCTCTGGAGTTGCAAAATTCTGATTTGGGACGACACCAATACAGAAGACGAGGGAAACCTGTCTTAAAGATGAGACTGAGATGACAGTCGGAGAGGATCTTCAGACGAGGTATGATGGTCGGATGAACACTGGAGACGTCGCAGTGGGCAATCGTCTCAGGTTTTTTTTGTTTTTGTTTTACGGCATTACAGTGGGTAATGCTCGGACAGTTTCGGACTCTGATGCGTTGCTCACTGCAACGTCTAATTCTTCCTGTGCTCTGATACCATGTAGAGTTTTAGGATCAGGATAATTGATAATTGAGTCCGATGATTATTCTCATTGCTTCATGTGAAATATATAAGATACATGGAGGGCAATGCATTGTAACAGATTGAGGACTCTTAGGGAATTCAAAAATTGAAAACTAATCTAACTAACTGCTAGATTCTAGGATCTGATCTTGACTTATTCTAATAATACTTATTTACAAAATAATATATTTACCACACTTATTATCACATACTACCAAGTTTTCATCAATTGGCCCCTCATGAGAAGCATATGTTTGGGAGGCCGCGTTGCCTGGCGCTTCACTCAGCCTCCTGCCAGTTAGAACCCTTTATGAGTAGCCCTCTTCGAAACTGCCAACAATCTAGCTCTAGTACCAACTATTGGTACCTAAGTAGGATGGAGAATCCTCCCCCGAAAATTAGCAATTGAGGTGGGAGAACCAATCCATTCAAATACCCCATTGAGCATCTTATACTATTCAATGTAGGACTTAATAACTCTACCACCAAGTCTCCCTCAAAATCATAAATATGTTAAATATATCCCTTATTTACTGCCTCAACAAGTCGTCCTAGTTTGTCCATTTCCTTCGTGACCCTTTGAAAACCTCAAGTGACCTTGAGAAGTCCAAAGATGGTGACATTCAAGTGACCAAACTCATGGAGCTCCTCCATCACATATTTTTCCTCTGTCGCACGCTTCTATGAGTGAGACCTAACCTATCTCCATCACTAATCATCGCTTAAACAGGAACACTTAACTATAATGGTCCCAAGGCGTCCTCATGTACGTAGTTACTAGTTAGCAAGGGAAAGGAGGAATATCTCAAAGGCAGCTGAACTATCGCAAACAAACCTTATATACAAGGTACAATATACCGAAACCAACATGGTAAAGTCATGGCTCATCAATTCTTTGACCCCTGAGGTAGCTCAAACTTTTCTTCTCTTCCATACAGCTACAGGAATTTGGGAGGCAGGCTGGAGTGGAAGCGTTATTCTACCCAAGGAATTACCACAGCCATTTTATAGATAAAGGGGTCTATCCTGAGTTAAGGCAAGTTTATTTCAATATTACTAGATACTATAACAATCTTGTCAGGTATTGGGAACGGAGAAAACAGAGGCGAATGCACTCAAATTGAATTATTCCAGTAGCAGACCAATAACAATATAAAACTTAGTCAAGCTAAGTCGGGTAAATCAGAGTATCAAAATATAACCTAATTATAAGGCTAATAGAGAAGGGGCTGTATTGAATTCAGGCCCTACATTTTTCTCACAAATACATTAGTTTTCCAGCTGAATCTAAGGGGCCTTTTTTTTTTTTTTTTTTGCCCGACACGTACTAATAGCTTTATTATTTTAATTTCCATTACAGCTTTTCCTCTCCACTTTAGGTATGCATAAACATCAACATTATCCTTTAGCTTTGCTCCATATGAAATTTTTTTCCTTTTATTACAAATAGATTAGTACAAAGGAGAAGCTTCAAATGTCATAGTGTCATAACTCATAACAGCACTTTCAAGTTGACAACATAAAGGAAAGGAAATATGTTCAAACATCATGAATCTATTCTAGACTACCAACATATATGCATAGTAGAATATGCCAATTCCCCTCCAATTCATAAGTCTAACATACTAGAGAAAATATCCAGTCAACCATGGAATGTTGAAAACAAAAGCAGATCGGATCATTTTGATGCTGGATTGTGTTGAAACTTGTGTTGGCAATTTTATACTAGCTAAATTTAGCATTTTAATTTCAGAAGCCTAATTCAAGCAAATTATCATTAAATCCAAAATTTTAGAGACCAAAATGGGAGACAACTGTGACACTTCAAGTCACATTGAAATATTACCAAAATTTCCTATGCTCAGCATAATTCCATGAGTTCAAGAAGAGAGATTGACAAAACTCAATTTTAAACAAATATGTGGTTAAATGTAATTAATGAGAAAAATGCGGGTAAATGGATGCAAACCTCAAAAGATTCCCATCACCCACAGAGCAATTCCTTGAATTAGAAGTTCTGCACCAAGATAACCAAAAACATATATAAAACTTGGGGGAATCTATAATTAGCTTAAACTGCTTTGAGAACATTTGATTTATGGTGTCATCTCTGAAGTAACAAAAAATTGGGAATTATACGTTATGCCACCAAATAATAAAATAGATGCAGCAATAACAACATTTGAACTAAACATGATAAACAACATGCCAACACTAGGGCCCTTTCTTCAGATAAAGACCATCAGTCCAGCACTAAGTAATTGCTACTATGTTGGAATAATAGATACAACCTACATGGGTTGAGTGGATAGGACAAAATGAGAGAGAGCCCACAAAGTCAGTTTTTAAATACCAATAAAATTTAAGTTTAACAAAATCAGTTACTTGTTCCTTATTTCTAAATTCAAAATGCAAGCGATAGTTCTATGATCATTTAAAAGGAAAACTGCACAGACATTGCTATTGTGCGAATACATTATCATAAACCAATACGTGTGTGTATTTTTCTTCTCAATTTCCAACTTTTCTGTCTCAACAATTCCTTCTCTCAAGAAAGGTGTATCAGCTGTGTAACAAAATTGGATCCATGCACGTGATTCAGTTTATAAGTCAGGGTCTGCTGTGAGAACATTGGATTATTTAAGATAAGTCATTGAACTCCCATTTTTTAGTCTTCTGATTACATTAGAAGGGTTTGAATCCTTACCCCATCCCATTTCATCTTTTCCACCTAATAGCCCAGGTGGGATTGAACTCTCATTTTTATTGCAAATGAAGCTCAATACTTTCTACAACAAATGCCAAAACAACACAATTTTGAACTAAACAATCATTACTGTCAGATGTGTTAGAGATACTCCGCAGTTCATGACATCTATCATTTTTTACTTGTCTATATTTATTTAGAGCAATAACAAACTTTTTGGAGTATAAATGGACATCTAAATTGTTTCACAATAGTTGCTTTATACCATTTTGACTGTTCCAAAAGTTTGCAGTCCATTGAATCAATTCACTATGGTTCCTAGACGAGTTTAAAAACATCAAATGTCACAAAAAGATCCAACTCTTTGACATGGATATCCTCGTTCCCTGATAGAAGGATATGCATATTGATAACAGCAATATCAGACAGAGGAAAACCTGGAAACTTGGTTTTCCAACTTCCAGGAATCAGATACATTCATAAGCTATAGACCAATCGCATGGCCAAAGAAAAAAAGAGCACAATCTCAACAAAATTAAAAGACGAAAATAACAACTCAAAGTCAAACTTTTGATCTATAGAAAAATCAAGAACAGAAAATAGAGAGTACCCATAGGGGGATCTGGAGGAGGCATATGATGAAGAAAGAAGGCGAGCCTTAAGAAGAGAAGGAGCCCGAGAAATCAAAGGTTGCCGAAGCCGCGAGAGTGCCATGCCTAAGAAATGCCAAGCGTCTTAGCTCAGCAACTTTTCTGGGTCAGTGATGGGGGCAGAT
Organism: Acacia pycnantha; assembly: GCA_025563575.1. Taxonomy (NCBI): domain Eukaryota; kingdom Viridiplantae; phylum Streptophyta; class Magnoliopsida; order Fabales; family Fabaceae; genus Acacia; species Acacia pycnantha. The sequence goes on along the minus strand of JAMWYP010000222.1, from coordinate 1,442,275 downwards.
CGCAACGACAACGACGAGTAGGCGAGGAGAGCTGTTGTGTTGGTAGCTAAACGCAACGAACTTCAAACAAATGGAAAGAAAACCAGGAAGAAAAGCGTGCGAAAGGAAAATTCATGCCAACAACACCTGAATTTCGGCTGGGCTTTTTTTTTTGTCCAAACATGGTCTTATAAATTTATTCTTGTTCATGAGTCATGACTTCAACGGATATTATTATATTTACTCACAATCTTATTATATATAGCATCAACTAAAAAGTAACCACCCTGCAGAACCCGAATTCGGATTAGTCAGAACCTTATCAAAAAAAACTAAAAAGTATATTTGGTTATTTTTATAAAACATTTACTTATTTCTAAAGAGTACCAAAAATATTTTTTTCATGTATGCCCATAATTAATAAGGGTAGTGGGTGAGAGTACAATTAATATAACATTAGAGGTTAGTATGGCTAATATAAGAAATTACTTAAATTTTACGACAAATTTAGTGACTTTAACTATTTTTATTAGTTTGTGAAAATTATTAGTTAATGATTTATAATAAAAACTACAAAGAGTATATAGTACATACTACATACCATTGCACATGCGTTAGGCTATATACATGTCCAAAAAAATATAGGCTATATATTTTTTATTTAATCTTTGTAAATTATATTTATATACAATTATTAGTCAAGACTTTGTAGAAGAATTTTGCAAGAATATATAAAGGGCTAAAGTGCCAAAATGCCCCTGAGCACTTCTCAAAAATGCACTTACCACTGTGGGGCCTACATTATTATTTTTTAATCATTATTTAATACAAAAAATCTCCTCTCTCTTTTCCTCCCATCAGACACTTGTGCATGTTTGGTACACAGTATTTTTTTTAATATATTTGGTTGAGAAGTGGTTCCAATCGGACTTACCGATCAAAAGTTACTTTAAGAAGCTTTTGAAAAATTACTCTGAGGAGCTTTTGAAAAGTTACTCATGGATGTATGAGGTATTTTTTTAATATCATTCAATCTCCTAAAGTATATTTTTAATACCATTCAGTACCCTAAAACATATTTTATGGTACTAACTAGTACTAAAAATATTTTTTTCAAGATCCTAAAATAATTTTTCAAGATAATGAAGCATTTTTTTTTAGTACCGTTCAGTATCCTGAAGTATATTTTTAGTACCATTCAGTACCCTAAAATATTTTTGTAATATCATTTAGTACCCTAAAAGATATTTTAGAATACTGACTGTTATTAAAAATAATTTTTTCAAGATCCTAAAATAATTTTCATGATCATGAAGTATATTTTTAGTACCAATTGGTGTTGTTTAAAATATACTGAATAGGTAGAAATTGAATATACAGTAAACATATACTATTGAAACATCAGAACAAGAATCTGTATTATTCAAACGGCACATACAGATAGCATACAACAAGTCTGTATAACATGAAAAGCTATAAACGAACTCACAAGACTGTCGATTATGTTAATGAACTATGAAGAAATCCGGACCAAACGTACGTTGTGTCCTTAAGACAATTTTGCTCCCTCAATACAGATGCCGAAGGTTTCTGAGCAATTGCCTCCCAGGATAGAGCAGATTATTCGTCTTTAGAAAGAAGGCTCTGTCAATCTGAAGCCCAAGCGAATCCAACGAGCCTGCTTTCGGAACGCACAGAATGTTTTGTATATGCAGTATGTAGAAGGAGTGTATATGAAAAATTCGATACAATTCTGTGACTAGGGCGCCCTATTTATAGACAGTGAAAAACTTGATCAGATGGACTCGTCTGTTGCAGCGAACTGGTGCGTTGTGCAAACAGACGCACTGAGCGAAGGCGAGCGAAGCGACCCGCGTCATTGCGCCAAGCGGTGCGTCGCACAAACAGACGCACTAGAACGGAGCGAACGATCCGAACGGATCAAAATACACAGCCGCTGGTTGGAAATTCTCGAAAGGGCAGAAACGTAATTATTGAAAGTTCAGGGTCAAATTAGAAATTCAAAACATTATTTAATAAAAAATTATTTTTTATTTCACACGCGCGAACCGGACCGGGCGGGCGGCGCGCAACCAAACCGGGCCGGACGGACGGCGGCGACGCACGTGTGTGGTAGACCAAGGGTCACCTAAGTCCTCACCCCTCCATAAAAGTGGGTTGGCCCAAGGGCCCATTTAGTAGGAGCAAGGTTGAGGCTTATATACCCTCAAACTTCTCTCCAACTAATCAATGTGGGACTTCTATCCACACACACATTCCTTCTTTCTTTTTCCTCTTCTTTTCCATCCTTCTTCTTATTCATAACCCATGGGATTTTATCCTAAATTCTAACAATCCCCCACATGGATAAGAAGTTAGTCCATCATGACCAAATGCAAATGATCATGTAATACCCCGGATTAAGAATAGGAATAATAATAATAATAATAATAGTAATAATAGTAATAATAATAATAATAATAATAATAATAATAATAATAATAATAATAATAATAGATTAAAATAAAAAAATAATAGTAATATATCAAATCTAGAAATTAATAATGTTTGTAGTGTAATTTATTAATTGGCAATAATTAAAGAGCCTAGCCCATAGCTAAAACCCTAGACATTAATTATAAACTTAGGTTTAGCCGCCTAAACCTAGAAAACGCTCGACTCTTTTTCTCTACTACGACATCCTCCTCCCGCACTCTTATCAAAGCGTTTTTCTAGAAGGCTAGCAAAGACGGAGACCATGTAATCCTAATTCTCATATAGCGTAGGCTAATCCATATCATATGTAATCCTAATCCCCATAAGTCTTAGGTTCATGTAATCCTAATTCTCATATAGCGTAGGCTAATCCATACTATATGTAATCTTAATCCCCATAAGTCTTAGGTTCATGTAATCCTAATTCCCATATAGCGTAGGCTAATCCATACTATATGTAATCCTAATCCCCATAAGTCTTAGGTTCATGTAATCCTAATTCCCATATAGCGTAGGCTAATCCATACTATATGTAATCCTAATCCCCATAAGTCTTAGGTTCATGTAATCCTAATTCCCATATAGCGTAGGCTAATCTATACTATATGTAATCCTAATCCCCACAAGTCTTAGGTTCATGTAATCCTAATTCCCATATAGCGTAGGCTAATCCATACTATATGTAATCCTAATCCCCACAAGTCTTAGGTTCATGTAATCCTAATTCCCATATAGCGTAGGCTAATCTATACTATATGTAATCCTAATCCCCACAAGTCTTAGGTTCATGTAATCCTAATTCCCATATAGCGTAGGCTAATCCATACTATATGTAATCCTAATCCCCACAAGTCTTAGGTTCATGTAATCCTAATTCCCATATAGCGTAGGCTAATCCATACTATATGTAATCCTAATCCCCATAAGTCTTAGGTTCATGTAATCCTAATTCTCATATTGTAATACCCCTGATTAAAATAATAATAATAATAATAATAATAATAGTAATAATAATAATAATAAAAGAATTAATATGTGTACATATATAGAGAGAAATAATCTAAATTGATTTCTAGAGTTTCTCCTAGAATCTAGGCACAATAATTTGAAATTTAAAAAAACAAATAAAAGCAGTTAAGATCACATAATCAGATCAGATTAGACTAGATCACATAACAGATTAGGGTTTAAGTGATAAAGGCACATTCCAACAAAAGATAATAATAATATATAAAATATCTAGAAATTAATAATGTTTTTAGTATTAGTTTATTAATTTGCAATAATTAAATAGCCCAGCCCAATCGCTAAAACCCTAGATGTTAATTATAAACTTAGGTTAGCCGCCTAAACCTAGAAAACGCTCGACTCTTTTTCTCTCTACTCTTTTCCCTGCTACGGCATCCTCCTCCCGTACTCTCATCAGAGCAGTTTTCTAGAAGGCTAGCAAAGACGGAGACCAGGTAATCCTAATTCCCATATAGCGTAGGCTAATCCATACTATATGTAACCCTAATCCCCATAAGTATTAGGTTCATATAATCCTAATTTCCATATAGCGTAGGCTAATTCATACTCTATGTAACCCTAATCCCATGAGTCCTAGGTTAATAGGAATCTTGATGGGTAATCCTAATTCCCATATAGCGTAGGCTAATTCATACTCTATGTAACCCTAATCCCATGAGTCCTAGGTTAATAGGAATCTTGATGGGTAATCCTAATTCCCATATAGCCTAAGGTAATTCCATGCGAATTCTGATAAGGTAGTTGAGGTCTTAGAAGTATTAGGATTGTTTTGCATGATGTATATATATTATATGTAACCCTAATCTGTAATCCTAATCCCTAAAGGAATTAATTGTTACATGTTAATCTTGAATTTTTGTGAGAAACCCTTAAATATGTGGCTGCATTTGTATATCTATTTATATGCCTTCCCTTTTTATTAGCATGAATTACCCTATAAAAACGAACTACTATATCTTCTCTCTCGCGCGCGCACACATACCCTCTTGTTTTGCGTGATTGCATTGTTCATGAACATATATGTTTTGCGCGCACACATATACCTGTACGTTTCATGTCCAAGAAGCCATTAACTATTGCCTTTGACCAAAAACAAAATTAACTTTCTTTTGCAAGCCATTTACCTGTACGTTTCTTTTTTTGCTTTTAATGGTTTGGCTTTCGAGATTGAAACATATATATATTTAATTATTTATTTATTTATTTTGAGAAATCCATTTTGTGTGTGATTGAAATAATTTAAATCATGGGAGGATAGCTTTGGGACGGTACCTCCTAAAGTGATGAACACAACTAGGCTTTATGCCTCCGATATGTATTTGATGTGAACCGATTATATCCGTTCTTCCTAAAGTGGTGTCTGGAAGGGTTTCCCGGGACACTAGTAGCAACTTTAGGAAGAGGTGTGCACATTAGGACGAAGTATTTTGATGGCCAAATTGATTGATTGTGGTCGGCGGGGTTTCCGGTCACAGTGTAGATAGTAGGGTTTCCGGTCTACCATGGTTCTCCTCCTACTAAACAGACTGGCAGGGTTTTCCGGGTCTAAATTAATAAAGAATTATATTTAGTGTAAATTATATAGGATTATTTTATGTGATTTATATAAAGTATTCGAGCCACTTAAATCTTTTTTTTTTCTTTTGTTTTTTTTTTCTATTGGGATTACCAGCGTTTTGTACAAGTGCGGCGGTAACACTTCCCAATGATTTACTTGAAATTCAGTAATTATTTATAAAAACCATTGCAATTTTATGTTATTATATTTGTTAGAAATTGGGGTGTTACACATATAGTTTAGGTTAATTATATCATATGTAATCTGATTCCTAGGTCAATAGAAATCAATTGTTGTTTGACTTCCGTACATGTGTATATATGTAATTGCTTTGCTTCGGTCCGCGTGATTAACTATTGAATATATATGTGTACATTGATTGCCTTGGTCCTCATAAATTTCTGTACTTGTGTTATATGTAATTGCCTTGCTTCGATTCACGTGTTTGACCATTGAATACATTTGTGTATATTGATTGCCTTGATTTATTTTTATTTTTTTTTATTGATTACATTTTGGCAAATTGATTCCCCACGGCATATATATATATAAGGGGGGGCATAGGTATATGTGTAACAAGTACCCTGTTTGTTTCGGTACGTATACGTCTGGGTACTACCTTGCACATACATATGTATTTTTGATTTCACATAATGGAAATAATTTAGGAATTGTATTATGTGTGTATTTAAAATAATTTAAATCGTGGGAGGATAGCTTTGGGATGGTACCTCCTAAAGTGATGAACACAACCTTTAGGCTTTATGCCTCCGATATGTATTGATGTGAACCGATTATATCCGTTCTTCCCAAAGTGGTGTTTGGCAGGTTTCCGGGACACTAGTAGCAACTTTGGGAAGAGGTGTGCACATTAGGACGAAATGTTTTATGGCCAATTTGATGATTAGTGACTGGCCGGTTTCTGGGTGTTCCGGGTCACAGGAGTGATCGCCGATTCGGGTGTTCCGGGTCACAGGGTAGACTGGCAGGTTTCCAGGTCTACCATGGTTCTCCTCCTACTAAACAGACCGGGTTTGGGTGTTCCGGTCACAGGAGTGATCGGCGGATTCCGGTCTCGGGTCTAAATTAATTTAAAAATGATAAAGAATGATATTTGGTGTAAATTCTATATGATTATTTTATTTGATTTATTTAAAGTATTTGAGCCACTTAACTCCTATTTTATTGGGATTACCAGCGTTTGCTGATTTTTGTGTGTTATGGGCTGCGACGATCCTTCGGGGGAGCAGATTTTCAGTGAAGCAGGTTCTCGAGGTTGGAACTAGCAGTGAGAAGTGAGGATGACGACGTAGAGATTTCTAGGATTATTTCTAGCTACTTTTATTTTCTTTTTTTTTTATAAAATATTTTTATTTCAGTTGGATTTATGTTAATGCAATAAGTAGCCTTGCACTTGTCCCGGTACAAGTGCGGCGGTAACACTTCCCAATGATGTTTACTGTGGAATTCAGTATTTATTTATAAAAACCATTGTACTTTTACGTTATCATAAATGCCAGAAATTGGGGTGTTACAAAATGGTATCAGAGCCTAAGGTTCTCCTTAGCTCCGCTTTTGATACTAACTCAGGGATCAAAGATCCCAGAGGTTAAAAGAAATAAATTAATAAAAAAATAAAAAAATTAAATAGATGAATAAATAAAATTTTAAAATATGAGAGATGGGTAGTGAAGGGTTATTTCCTTGTCTTTTAGTGTTGATTTATTTCCTTGAAATTATGATAATTGTATATTTAAAATTATTTTGAGAATTGTTATGTGATTATTATTAACATGTGATATTTATTTAAGTTTCGAGGACGAAACTTGTTTTAAGGAGGGTAGTTTGTAATACCCCGGATTAAGAATAGGAATAATAATAATAATAATAGTAATAATAATAATAACAATAATAATAATAGATTAAAATAATAAAATAATAGTAATATATCAAATCTAGAAATTAATAATGTTTGTAGTGTAATTTATTAATTGGCAATAATTAAAGAGTCTAGCCCATATCTAAAACCCTAGACGTTAATTATAAACTTAGGTTTAGCCGCCTATGTTAGTTCTCAAATTGGTTTTGATGATAACGGACAATTGTAAATACAAGAGAAGTTTGTCTTTGTAAGTTGAAAACTTATCACAAAGGCAAACTCGAGTTTTGGTTGAAAATTCGAGTTTTGGCCTGACAGTGAAATGCTCAAGTTTTTATAAAGAAAGACAAACTCGAGTTTTTGTTTTAAAACTCAAGTTTTGGCCATACAGAGAGCATTCGAGATTTTCGCTAAACAAAGCAAACTCGAGTTACGTTTGAAAACTCGAGTATTGACAAGACAGAGAGCAATCAAGTTTTTCAATAAAACCAAAACTCCAGTTTCCATGGGAAACTCGAGTTTAGGCTTCTCTGAGTATTTTCTAAGATTTTCAAGAGTTCATCAAAACTCGAGTTCAGTATTAAAAATCGAGTTTCCATCGCCTGAGAACAATACTCATCTCTGATCTTGCATAAACTCATTCGTGAAATAAATCAAGAACTTTAACATTTTCTCATAAAAAGAGAAAACTCGAGTTTCGGTTGAAAACTCGAGTTTGGCTCTAACAGAGAAGTTTCCAAAGTTTTTAAAGAATATGAAAACTCGAGTTAAGATGTGGAAACTCGAGTTTTGACAAGGCAGAGAGCACTGCCAATTTAGAACGTTTTAAAAACTCCAGTTTTGTTTAAAAACTCCAGTTTTGAGATTTTGGACTAAAACATGATTTCTCGATAAAAGTTCAAAACTCGAGTTAGTCACTTAATGACTCGAGTTTTTCACTGTTCACAAGACTTGTCCAAAATGCCAAATTGCGATGCTCGACACTAAAATGAGAAAACTCGAGTTCCCGCTGAAAACTCGAGTTTCGGTCTTTGACAGAAAGAACGCTGGAGCATGAAAACTCGAGTTTGGATGAACTAACTCGAGTTTCCATCGCGAAATTTGAATTTCACAAAGAATGATTTTGCAAAACCTTCATGTTTGATCTCAATACTTTATATTATCATTCATTACTACTCCTAACTACGTTTAATCAGTTTGTTAGTAAGTTTCAGATGATTTAGACAGGATTAAATGAAGATTTGAGCAAAAGCAAAAAGCAAGTCAGAACATTAAATGCAAAACCCAGAAAAGTTACATATATCTGGTTAATCCGCATGCACACGTTTGGAAAAGCAGAAAGGATGATTTCCACTTCCAGCATTAACTACTCTAACGGATTAATTCACAGAGAGTCAACTCTGAACATCTATACAGCTGGATTAAGTGAAGATTAGAGAGAAGAAGGTCAAAGCTTAATGTAATCAGCTCCCAACACCTCCAACGGTTATAATTGGGATTTCAACGGTCAATTAATGATCTCTACCTATAACTAGAGATGTATTCAATTCTACTAAACAAGCCAATAGAACAGAAAACGAAAATCATCCAAAAGTCATTTATTCTTTGAGTTTTTCTGTGTAAAGTATCTTCTGATACATTCATACTTCAGTGTTTATCTTATCTACTCTAAAAGAGAGTTCATTGATTGTAAATCATTTATTGTGAGTTATCTCAAGTCAAGGGGACTTAGAGATTGGGTTATTGATTACAACTTGTAAGGGGGAGTAAGTTCTAGAGAGAGAATTACTCTTGAGTTCAGAGTGTGTAATCAAGTGATATAGTGAGAAATCATAGAGAGTCTGGGGACTGGATGTAGGTCAAGTTGTTGGACCGAACCAGAATAAATTCTTGTGTCTTACTTCTCTTCTCTAAACTCTGTCTTACCTTCATTTCCTACCCGATAAACAGAGCATATAGAAAAGTTTTTAAGAATCCCCAATTCACCCCCTCTTGGTGATTCAAGCTCCATTTACAACCTAAACCTAGAAAACGCTCGACTCTTTTTCTCTACTACGACATCCTCCTCCCGCACTCTTATCAAAGCGTTTTTCTAGAAGGCTAGCAAAGACAGAGACCATATAATCCTAATTCCCATATAGCGTAGGCTAATCCATATTATATGTAATCCTAATCCCCATATGTCTTAGTTTCATGTAATCCTAATTCCCATATAGCGTAGGCTAATCCATACTATATGTAATCCTAATCCCAAAAGTCTTAGGTTCATGTAATCCTAATTCCCATATAGCGTAGGCTAATCCATACTATATGTAATCCTAATCCCCATAAGTCTTAGGTTCATGTAATCCTAATTCCCATATAGCGTAGGCTAATCCATACTATATGTAATCCTAATCCCCATAAGTCTTAGGTTCATGTAATCCTAATTCCCATATAGCGTAGGCTAATCCATACTATATGTAATCCTAATCCCCATAAGTCTTAGGTTCATGTAATCCTAATTCCCATATAGCGTAGGCTAATCCATACTATATGTAATCCTAATCCCCACAAGTCTTAGGTTCATGTAATCCTAATTCCCATATAGCGTAGGCTAATCCATACTATATGTAATCCTAATCCCCATAAGTCTTAGGTTCATGTAATCCTAATTCTCATATAGCTTAGGTTAATTATATCATATGTAATCTGATTCCTAGGTCAATAGAAATCAATTGTTGTTTGACTTCTGTACGTGTGTATATATGTAATTGTTTTGCTTCGGTCCGCGTGATTAACCATTGAATATATATGTGTACATTGATTGCCTTGGTCCTTATAAATTTCCGTACGTGTGTTATATGTAATTGCCTTGCTTCGATTCACGTGTTTGACCATTGAATACATATGTGTATATTGATTGCCTTGATTTGTTTTTATTTATTTTTTATTGATTACGTTTTGGCAAATTGATTCCCCACGGCATATATATATATATAAGGGGGGCATAGGTATAATTCATGGTAGTGAAAACGTAGATTTTACCTGAAAACAGAAGGAGAATGAAAAATCGTAAAACGTAAAATCGTAACGTAGTAAAAACGTAAAAAAATCGTAAAAACACAAAAGCGTTTGGAAAATTAGTAAAATCGTTTTAATGAAAAAAAATCGTAAAAACGTAAAATCGTAGTGATAAAACGAGTTTTTAACTACCCGTATATGTGTAACAAGTACCCTGTTTGTTTCGGTACGTATACGTCTGGGTACTACCTTGCACATACATATGTATTTTTTATTTCACATAATGGAAATAATTTAGGAATTGTATTATGTGTGTATTTAAAATAATTTAAATCGTGGGAGGATAGCTTTGGGATGGTACCTCCTAAAGTGATGAACACAACCTTTAGGCTTTATGCCTCCGATATGTATTGATGTGAACTGATTATATCCGTTCTTCCCAAAGTGGTGTTTGGCAGGTTTCCGGGACACTAGTAGCAACTTTGGGAAGAGGTGTGCACATTAGGACGAAATGTTTTATGGCCAATTTGATGATTAGTGACTGGTCGGTTTCTGGGTGTTCCCGGTCACAGGGAGTGACTGGCCAGTTACCGGGTGTTCCGGGTCACAAGGTAGACTGGCAGGTTTCCAGGTCTACCATGGTTCTCTTCCTACTAAACAGACTGGCCGGTTTCCGGGTATTCCGGGTCAAAGGGAGTGACTGGCCGGATTCGGGTCTCCCGGGTTTAAATTAATTTAAAAATGATAAAGAATGATATTTGGTGTAAATTCTATATGATTATTTTATTTGATTTATTTAAAGTATTTGAGCCACTTAACTCCTATTTTATTGGGATTACCAGCGTTTGCTGATTTTTGTGTGTTATGGGTCGCGACGATCCTTCTGGGAGCAGATTTTCAATGAAGCAGTTCTCGAGGTTGGGGCTAGCAGTGAGAAGTGAGGATGACGACGTAGAGATTTCTAGGATTATTTCTAGCTACTTTTATTTTCTTTTTTTTATAAAACATTTTTATTTCAGTTGGATTTATGTTAATGCAATAAGTAGCCTTGCACTTGTCCCGGTACAAGTGCGGCGGTAACACTTCCCAATGATGTTTACTGTGGAATTCAGTATTTATTTATAAAAACCATTGCACTTTTACGTTATCATAACTGCCAGAAATTGGGGTGTTACAGATCATGTATGCAAAGTGAGGTTCCTCTACGAGAAACAACTGCATCGAGAAAGGTAGGGGTTACCTTTGAACCTTCTCTAGTAAAACCTATCGGATATACTGGTCAATCAGTGGAGGCGCTGTCTTGAACCGTTGACCGTTTAGTGTATACCAAGACAATAGGAGTTACACAGTTGCTCCTCTAGCATCGTTGGTTCTCATGTTGTGTCCATTTTGGCCCTGGACACCGCCTGGTTCTATGAGTGTTCTAGAGAATCGGTCGTTTTAAATTCTCATAGAAGCGGCTCGCACTTCACACTCACATAGGTGATTTCTTGTGATGTAAGTCAACGTACATCAACTGAACACATTAGATTAAGAAACCATTAAAAGCTTAAAAGCTTACCCTTATATATATGCACTGTCTTGTCTAGGAATGAGTATGAGTTTAAAAACTCCACAGTGTTAACAGTCGATCATTACTTAGTTGTCTCTTTGAACCTAGTTCGTGGGATCTCCACTCTTCTAGGTAGAGTTACCGCATTGATTAACAATGAATCGGCCTTAAACTCATTCCTTTGGACAAATTTTTATCTAACTCTCTAGGAATCCTTTTAGTCAATGGATCCGCTATATTCTCTTTTGATTTAACATAATCAATTAAGATGATTCCATTCGAGAGTAGCTGTCTAACGGTATCATGTCTACGACGTATATGTCTAGACTTGCCGTTGTACATGACATTCTTGGCCCTACCAATAGCTGCTTGACTATCACAGTGTATACACACTGCCGATACCGACTTTGGCCAATTAGGAATGTCTTCAAGAAAATTACGAAGCCACTCAACTTCCTCACCAGCTTTATCTAAAGCAATAAATTCTGCTTCCATAGTTGATCTTGCAATACAAGTCTCGCTTGGAAGACTTCCAAGACACAAAGACTCCCCACCAAGGGTAAATACATATCCACTTGTGGATCTTGTGTCATTAGAGCTGGTAATCCAATTTACATCACAATACCATTCTAGTACTACAGGGTACTTCTCATAATGCAAAGCAAAGTTTTGAGTTTGCTTTAAGTAACCCTGAACTCTTATCTTAGCTCTCCAATGAAGCTCATTTGGATTACTTGTAAAGCGACTCAACATGCTTATTGCATAGGCAATATCAGGTCTAGTGCAGTTCATAACATACATAAGATTGCCTAGCACTTGAGCATATTCCTTTTGTTTAACAGCTTCACCAGTATTTCTTAACAGACGAAGACTCGATTCTACAGGGTTCGACACAGGAGCTATGTTTAAACTCTTGAATTTCTCAAGAATTTTTGAAATATAGTGTGTTTGCGATAAAGCTAACCCACCAGATGTTCTATGGATTTTAATTCCTAAAATAACATATGCTAGTCCCATATCTTTCATGTCGAACTTACTGGTAAGCAACTGCTTAGTAGTTTTAATCATTTGATTATTACTACCCGTTATCAACATGTCGTCTACATAAAGACAAACTATGGCAAACCAGTTTCAGTATTTCGAATGTAAACACACTTGTCACATTCATTAATACTAAAGCCATTTGATAACATAACTTCATCGAATTTCGCATGCCATTGTTTTGGGGCTTGTTTAAGTCCATAAAGGGACTTTATTAAGTGACAAACTTTTCGTTCTTGTCCTGAGACAACAAATCCCTCAGGTTGTTGTAGATAGATTTCTTTCTCTAATTCACCATTCAAGAAGGCTATCTTTACATCCATTTGATGTAACTCTAACCCATTCAGTGCTGCTAACGCGATTAACATCCGAATGGATGTAATTCTTGTAACAGGTGAATAAGTATCGAAGTAGTCTAGGTCTTCACGTTGTCTGTAGCCTTTTTTTGAAGATCCACTTAGTTCCTAGAGGCTTATTGCCAGGAGGAAGGTCAACCAACTCCCAAGTGTGGTTTGACATAATGGATTCAACTTCACTATTAATAGCCTCTTCCCATAATGGTGCTTCAGGAGAACCCATAGCCTCTCCAAATGTTTGAGGCTCATTTTCCAATAGATAAGTCATAAAATCAGGACCAAAGGATTTGAAGTCCTTTGCCTAGTACTACGTCTAGGTTCCTCCTCTTCAAGATTATCATTAGTCATAGTATCCTGAGATATCACAGTGTTGTTATTATCATTACTTTTATTGTACGGAAATATGTTCTCAAAGAACGTAGCGTTCCTTGACTCAATAACCGTATTCACATGGATATCTGATACATCGGACTTATAAACCAGAAAACGATATGCACTACTATTATGTGCATAGCCAATAAACACACAGTCTACTGTCTTGGGTCCGATTCTTAACCTTTTAGGTTTAGGAATCTCAACCTTTGCCAAGCACCCCCACACTTTCAAAAATTTCAAAGAATGTCTCTTTCCTTTTCATATTTCATATGGTATGCTTTGTATCGTTTTATAAGGCACTCTGTTAATTAGAAAGTTAGCCGTTAGAATGGCTTCCCCCCACAAGTTTTGTGGTAAACCAGACTCAAGTAACAATGCATTCATCATTTCTTTCAAAGTCTGATTTTTTCTCTCTGCAATCTCATTTGACTGCGGAGCGTAAGGAGCAGTTGTCTGGTGTATAATACCGATTCTATACAATTCCTCGATGGGGCCATCATATTCTCCCCCACGATCACTCCTTACCACTTTAATTTTCTTGTTAAGTTGATTTTCAACTTCATTCTTATATTGTTTAAACGCAATAATAGCCTCATCTTTACTATTAAGTAAATACACATAACAATATCTACTGCAATCATCAATAAATGTAAGAAAATATTTTTATTACCTCTAGATGGTACAGATTTCATATCACATATATCGCATGTATTAAATCTAACAACTCAGTTGATCTTTCAACAGGAAGAAACGATAACTTAGAAAATTTTGATTCAATGCATACTTGACATTTATCTTTATTTGAACAATCAACTTTAGGCGATAATTCTAAATGAACTAAATTTTTAATTGATTTATAATTAATATGTCCTAATCTTTGATGCCATAAATTAGAGGACTCAAGCATATAGATAGAAGCAATATTATTATTCATAGCACCGTTATTGGTGACAGTCATTACATTAACTTTGAAAATGCCCTCACTAAGGTAGCCTTTCCCAACATACATATCATTCTTAGAAAGTATAAACTTATCATAAACAAATACAAGCTTAAAACCATTCTTTCTTAAAAGGGATCGAGAAATTAAATTATTACGAATATCAGGCACATGAATCACATCATTAAGTGTTACGACTTTTCCAGAAGTCATCTTTAACACCACTTTCCCAAAACCTTCAACCTTTGAAGCAGAAGAATTTCCCATATACAGTTGTTCATCTTGCTTCGCAGGGGTGTAAGAAGAGAACATCCATTTGTTTGCACATACATGCCTGGTGGCACCAGTGTCCACCCACCACTCCTTGGTATTTTCAACCAAGTTACATTGCATTACAACTGCTGAAAGACTCATACTATCAAGCATATCCGTAGCATTGTCAACCATATTGGCTTCGGAGTTCTTCTTCTTGACAGCAAAGGAAGAGGGTAGGAGGAAGAGAGGGGGAGAGAGGGGGCAGGGGTTGACAGCAGAGGAAGAAGGTAGGAGGAAGAGAGGGAGGTGAGTTTTTTTATTAAATAATCATTAAAAAATAAAATGTGGGGCCCACAAACCGAAGTTTGTCCCCATTTGACAGTGTGGCATTTTTATGGAAGTGGATTCTCTCCTAATCTTTTTTCTCATTTTCCCTAACTCATTGGCCCATCTGGGCCCTTGATTGAGAAGATGAGAAAAATGTTAAAGTAGTATTATGATTGATTGGATGGATACGATTTTGAGATGATGAGGGATAATGAGAAAATGATTATGAAATAAACTCAATCCCATTTTTACCCCTATTTTGAGAAATTTATGGGCAGTTTTGTACCCAAAAAAATTTAGGAAAAATTCCCCTCATGTCCCAAGTAAGTAAGATATTATCAAAAAAGATCCAAAGAAAAGTCACATGTCAGAAAAGGCCTTAGTTGTTAACGTGTATCGACTTAATTGTTAATGTTGTACTGATTTAGTTATTAACGTGTACTGGTTTAGTTATTAACGTGTACTGGTTTAGTTATTAAGATATAGTTGTAAACGTGTATTGATTTAGTTGTTAATGTCGTACTGATATAGTTGTTAACGTTTCTGAAATAATACTAAAAAAGGTCTTAGGGCATTTTCTGACATGTGACTTTTCTTTAGGCATTTTTTAACAATATCTTACTTACTTGGGCTCTGAGAGGGATTTTCTTAAAAATTTATGGCGCTAGGTACATTTTTTGAAAAACTTTATAGGTATTTTTGTACTTTAACCCATAAATATAAGTCAAGAATTTGCAGTGGAGAACATTTCGAAAATTTATAACCATGTTCTATTCATAATATAAGTAGTCTTCTATAAAAATTTTGTAGTTGTACATACTTTACACGAAATAGTGTAGTATTAATTGTTTTATTCTAAGTATCTTTCTCAATTTTAAACTAGGAAATACTCCCCCCCACTCCTAATTATAAGACCTAGTTGACTTTTTTTGGAGAATTTAAAGAAGTTAATTAAATTACTTTAGAGTATTTTTAATTTTAATTTTTTCTTTAAATTAATTAGTTTGACTAATAAACTAGTATATAATTTAAAGATACACAGCATATAATATGATTTGGTAACTTATTTAGCTTCTTTAATCTCTTCCAAAAAAGTCAATTAGGTTTTATAATTAGGATCGGAGGTAGTAGAACGTAGATAGTGTATGTTTTTAAAATTCAAGGTATTTATTTGGGTAAACAAATCAGAACAATTTTTTCAAAACAATTTTATGATGCAACTAATTTTTTTTGGTACCATTTGAATTAGTTACAAGGGATAATTATGTCATCTTTTAATCTAATCCTGTCAATTTCTCTTTGTTTGGATATCAGGATAATTTAGGTAGTTCTTTTTTTTTTTTACCTCTATGAACTTTTGATATCTGTACCGTACATTTAATTTCTGATAGTTATAAATTTGATCATTTCATTAAAAAAAAAATAGTTATAAGGGACTTATATTATAGGCATAAGGGATTAATATTGATAACTTTCGTTTAAAAAAAACAAAAAAATAACCTGAATATTAATAATTCTCTTATAAAGGTCAGAGTCATTTGGCTTAATTGATAGTACTAAATACCTTTTTAAGTTTTAACTTAAGTAAGAGATTGAGAATGACTTTTGACTAAAATAATTTTTAAATAAAAATATTTACCGATTAAAGCTCTTCCAAACTATTTCCCAAACTAATATCTATGTCATTAATGGCGTAGAGATTTCTGCGCCATATTAATGGCGTGAGAAATCCTCACGCCATTAATGCATCGAATCCCGACACTACGCCGGATTCGACCAATGGCGTAGGAAATCCTCACGTCATTTAGTGACGTGAGGATTTCCTGCGCCTTTGATTTAAAAAATACCCAGTTCCGTTCAGATTTCTTACGCCACTTGTAGCGCCTTGTCAGTTAACGCCTCCAACTGCATTATTTTGGTAAATCGTTTGAAATGTGATTTAATCTGGTAAATATTTTTTAAAAAAAAATATTATTTTGGTCAAAAAGCCATTGAGAATTCAGCCGTCTATAGATATGATAGGTGTATGAGTACCTTCCACCAACCAATATTCCACTAGGTAAAGGGTTGGGGGAAAATAATTCTCTGATTTCGTAAAAAGACATTTAAATTAGATAGAAGATTCAAAAAATATATTTATACAAACACACGAGAGAGGACAATTTGAATAGCAAGGGAAGTTTAAAAAAATAAAAAAGGAATTGTGTAGTACATGACTTTTAAAAAAAAATACTCCCTCCGGTTTTAATTATAGGACAACATTTAAGAGTTTATTTTGGTCCTAATTATAGGACAACATTCTAATTTTTATCAATTTCTTCCTAAAATACCTTTATTGATATGAATGAGGGATTATGTGGAATCAATAAGGTAGTTGAAGTGAAAAATTTATATTAGAGCATTTTAGGAAAATGAGTAAAATAAACTAATTTAACATCTATCCTTAATCCCTCCAAAATCGGTTAAATATATCCTATAATTAGGACAGGAGGAAGTACCTTTTTATATTAGTGGCTATATAAATTTTCATATCTTATAACTATTTTTCAAAAGCTCATATAGAACTATTTAATTATAAAGAAAAATACACTATGCATATTTTAATAATTGAAGCGTGTGTTAAGTTTTTACTCAATTGTCACGGAAGGTAAACATGAGTAAAAACTTAACTATATATAAAAAGTTTTTTTTCTCAATAATAAATACATTTTTTTTTCATTTTACCCTCAATTAATTATTATATTACATACATTATCTTTCATTCTTTTCTCATTATTATTCTCTCTCTCTCTCACCCATTCATAAATAGAGGCATTTTTTGGAAGGAAAAAAAATAAATTTCCTAAATAATTATCATATTTAACTACTTTTAGACTTTTTCTAGAATCTTAGGCCCCGTTTGGTTTACGGAACTCGCGCGAGTTCCAGGGAACATAACACAGTTCCCACCCCCAAAACCGTTTGGCGTCACAGGTTCCGGTGAGACTGAGTTCCAGCCTTGCCCAATCTTCCCACAAACGTGGGAAATTGAGATCCCTTCAAAAATGGCGGGATCTTGAAAACGTTCCCGGGAAACTGAATTATGAGACAAAAAAGCCCCTCTGAAATTATAAAACCACATGCTTCTCGCCTTCTTTCCCAGATTCAGCGTCACCATTCTTCTTTTCTTCCTTCGGCCACCACAATCGACGCCGCCTTGTAGGCATGAGGGATCGAGCGTTTTTTGTGTTTCCTCTTCCTTCTAGTCGCATCTGTGTGCGTGATTGTGGCATGGGTTTTGGCTAATTTTGTTTTTCTTCTTTATCATTTCTGCTAGATGTTATGGGTATGTGGATCTGCGTTTTTCTTCCCCTATTTCGTTGTTGCATGTGATTCAAGAGCATTTTTCGTTTACTTTTGCTCCTCGGCTCAATAGATGTGGGTGGGTGTGGAGGTAGATGGCTTTTCCAGTGTAACTTGTTGTCGGCGCTTTGAGACTCTGCAACAGGGGAGACTCATGGAGCAAGGTTCTTGTAGAAATTTGAGAGATTGTGTACATGTTTATTTTTCACTTACCTCCTTAATTTTACTGTACTGGTTGACATTTTGTGTTGTGAGTTCGAACTTGACTGTTTGGTTCGAACTTGATTGTTTGGTTCGAACTTGAATGTGTTATTTTGCAACTTCAGTGTGTAACTAGTTTTGTAAGTTATTTGTAGGCTATTTTCGCATATCTTATGTTTGTTTCATGGTCCAGATCCCTTCGAGGTCTCCAAAAATTTTCTTTCTCCATCAAGACGCGATTTGGTTTGCCTTTGTTTCTGTACAATTCACAAAACAAAACAAAAATATGTTTTATGCCTTTTTGGGGGAAGGGTATTGTGGGAATTTTACCTAATCTTCCTACTTAACCAACACCCAATTCTTCTTACCAAACAGTTTAAGAAGTAGTATTGAAAATTGAATTAGTTGTGTGTGTCCTAAGAGAGATTTTTTTTTTCTTTTTTTTTTTTTTTTAGGGTGGGGGGCATCCATTTCCACTTAAAGGGAGAAAAGAATACAAGAAATGAAAGTCAAAGTAAAATAATGGTGTCCAAGTCCATTTCTTACAGAGCATACACATACATGGAGAAAGATTAAATAGAGAAGTGAAGGGCCCAGGTAAGATTAAACGTTTCAGATTAGGCATTGTACAAAGGTTAGCTTCACTCTGTTTCACTTTCTTCCATGGATCATGTTCTGAATGAATCAAGACTTCAGTTAGAGCCAAATTCCTCATTCCACCGCTCAAGCTCTTCCCACTTGCTTTTGTTTAAACTTGGTCTAATTACACTCATTGCCTTCTTAAAATCATCATATCTCAGTCCTCTTACCTGATCACACTCAAAATTGTCAAATATAAAAAATAACACATTGTGCTGGCCACCCCATAAAGCAGTGACACTACATTCAAAGAACCAAATCTTAACAATTGTATGCTGAAGAATCTTGAAAAATCATAACTATTTTTAAGAATTATAGCTACTAGTAAATTTTACAGGTTTTATTGAAGTTACTAATAATTAAAGTTGCTTGAAATTGTAACTTCCTGAAGATTATTCTCAGTAAACTTGATACCGAGTCTTGTAAGATCTACTAATAACTTCAGTTCTAAAGAATTTTATTATCTTTATCTCAAATTTATTTAAAACATTCATCCTTATATTTATTAATTTTCCCTTTTAAGCCCAACTACCCCCTTCTAATTTTAATTAATGTCATCAATACAAAGTATAAGAAATGTAAGTAACTGCACTATTTACAAGTTGAAAATAATGTGATTCATCTTTAGCTTTGCACAAATACAAGGAGCCTCCTCAAGTTTATATGAAAACCTCTCCTACCAACAAGATAAGATTGTAGATGAAGCTTTGTACCAATGCGTTCTGTCCGCTAAAAAGTAAACAGATGCAAAATACAATTCATATAACCCAAAAGGGCTAAATCAATAATAATTAAAACTTTGGGAGGTTGATGTAATCTTTTCAAAACAAGAGGTAGAGGGGGTATTAATATTAGGGTGCATTGAAGTCATTTTTCCCCTTAAATGTAAATTTTATAACAGCTATTACCAGGGAACAACAGAAGTAAGATTTCTGCCGGTATGAAAAACAGCACGTAAAATATCACTTGTACCCCTAACCTCGCTTTAAGCCAAGGTCTTTCCATCCCAAGGATTTAATTTACACAGTTTAGACTAGAGATAGACAATAATAAACACATGAAGTAGTAGGAATTTATGGTTAACTTGCCTGATTTGGCTTAACAGTTAGGATGTCAGAACCCAACTCTCTTATTGGCATCATTGCCGCTTCTTCACACAAGGCTTGTAGATCACTTCCGGAATATCCTGCAAAAGGAAATTTCAACATGTTGATTTCTTTTTCCTCAGTATCTAGAAACAAGGCAATATGAAGAATATACATTAACTACAATTACCCGCAAAGCTCTAAAATGCAGAAATTATATGAAAAGAACCAAATACCTTCTGTATCTTTTACAAGCTTTTCTAGATCTCCACCTGCCCCATAAAAATAAAAAAGAAAGATAAGTAAAAGCGGCCAAAAGGCTGAGAAAGTGTCAGCGCAATGCACCAACCATTTTGTGTTACTTATTAAGGAACTGAGTGAAGAAAGTGAAAGATCATAATCATAACACAGAATAAACATTCTAAAATAATATCACTCTAAACTTCTGTTTCATAAAAATATTTATATTTTTATCTCTTCAGTTATGCTGGCTATGCATTTAATTAGAGAGAAAAGGTTACAAGTTATAAGAGCATCCAAGCCAACCCTAATAGAGAAATATATTCACAGAATCACCATTGAACAGTATATTGATAAATGAAAAGCCATCAAATCAGGTTAAATGCCACATAATCTCTCCAAGACAGCATACTGAACTTCGTGATCTACAACCTGAGAATATCGTTGGTATTTGTATGGTTATTTAAACACAAAGTATCCAGGCTAGGGACCAGCTATAAACAGGAAAGGAAGAAGAGGACTGGCCTATTGAAAGCCAGCTGCTTATTTTGAGTTGTTCTAAATATTTTGGGGTCTGTTTTATAAGGGATTGTATTGGGTACAGGGCTTTGGCTGAGATCACTCTCTGAACGTATTTTGTATGGGCTGATAGAGTGAAGCTTCTGAAGGATTAATACAAAACCCAACTCTGCCTCATCTTTTGCTTTTCTTTTCTATATTCCGTTGTGCATGTGTACAAGGAGCCTCACATACTGGTGCCCTAGGATACACAAACCAAGACAAGCATCAGAAAGATGAAGAGCAGGTTTCTTACTAGGTAATGAGAACGCTTGACCCTTGAGTTTGTGCTTTAGTAGAAGTCTCCTAACATTAGCATCTGGCAAAGGTACGTAAATTCTCTTCACCTAGTTGTTATTTCACAGAAATTCAGCAGAGTTAATAAGAAATCAGCACGTACTTCACACCCATTATAAGTAATGGTATGCATGATATGCATTACTGGTTTTTTTTTTTTGGTGATAATTTCTCCAAAGAAAACATTTCAGAAACTTCAATGCAGGAATGAAAAGAGATAATAGAGTTTGCCGAAAGAGGGAGTGAATTTCTATGAAGACAAAAAACATTACAAGTTACACGCTCATTACCAAGAAGCCTAAGCTTTGTTTGAGAGTTCCATTTTGGAGGGAAAAGAAAGGGAGGATTTTGGTAGTCCCTTCCCTTGTTTGCAAGTTTTAAAAATAAGAGGGGAGGAAATCAGGGATTTTTACAAATCTCCCAAAACCCTCTTTCTTTTAAAAAATAAAGTTCCCCCAATATAGGGGGTTTTAAGAGGAAAAATAGATTAATTACTTTTTTACCCTCGTTCAAATAAAACACTCTAGTTATTTCTGATTTCTTTTTTCTTTTCTATCATTGGAATGCACACGATAGAAATAATTTTTAAAGAGAGAAAATATTTTTGTAGGGAAAAATATTTTTTGAATATAAAATTACATAAATAATTTTTTTAGAAAATTTAAATTTATTTGTAAAGTATAATAACTATATTAATTTTTAAAGAAAATGACAAAATAGTAAAAATAACTCATTAATCCTCCATCTTCCTCCCTTACTATTTTTTTAACTCCCAAACAAAGGGAGGAAATATCCTCCATTTCCCTTCCCTCCCCTCCCCTCCCTTCTCCTTGCATCCCCTTCCTTCCCCTCCCCTCCCCACTCCCAAACAAAGCCTAAGAAGTTTGTGCAATTACATAGGACAATTGAGTATCATGAGAAAAGTTCTAGGTCAACTCATAACCCTCACATTGTGCAGTCAGCAGAGGTATGTTCACATCACTGTATATACTTATGATCAATGATAAGAATGGGTAAATTATTAATCACCGCCTAACTTAACATCAGCAATATTAGCTAGCTATAATATTCTTTCTCATTCCAAATTCTTATGAATCAGATTGCTACATTGTGTGATTATAGCATGGACAATCACGGTTCATAATGACCAATTGAAGATATACTCACAAGTCTCCGAAGAACTGCATCATCCAATTCTTGTGGCTTATTGGTTGCTCCTATATTCAGCAGAGAAATTAAAATAATAGATTTTGATTAGAATACTGAGTACAAGTCCCGCTATGAATTCATTCCATTCAAATTCCACTAGATGTCAGATACTGTCAAAGGCTGCCTTTATGAATAGATTGTGAAAGAAAAATAATCTGAAAAAGTAGGCAATTTCAGATCCAAGATAGCATAAGTTTTACACGCAGAATGCACAACCTAGGGGACCACTTTACTACAGCAACCAGGCCAACAAAGGAATAATATTGTTCTTAAGATACTGTGCACCGAGAAGAAACTAAATTTAAATGGCAGACTGATGAGGAGAAGCAATCATCATGCAATCATCTCATGATGCATTCAAAAATACAATAGTGGTCATTGTAGAGTGGTTCCAATTCTCAAATACCATCTATGGCTTATCAACTACTACCTTCAGTCCTAATTATAGGTACACTTTTGTAGTGCAATTTACACTACAAAAGTGTTCCTATAATTAGAACCGGAGGGAGTATTTACTATCAGTATAGCAATTGTATCATACTAACTCAACAAAATGTCAACAAATCTTAAACGTAATGACTGGAAACTGGAAATGATATGTTGCATGATTATGTTCAGAACTTTAGCATTTCATTGTCAAGAAGAAAACCAAGAGCCCAGTTCATGATAGAACCAAAAGATAGAAAGAGATCTGGTAACTAATTCTAAATGGCTAAAGAAAGTACTACCAGATATAAAGCTTACCAATAACAATTACAATGTCATCAGGATTGGACGTCACCCCATCGAACTGGATAAGAAATTCAGACTTTAACCGTCTGCTTGCATCATTCTCATTAGCCAACCTTGTTGACATAATACTGTCAATCTGTTATCAGTTAAAAAATTATCAAATCATAAAATCCTTGTAAAAGCATAATGATTTTGTATGAAACAAAAATACACAACAGTAACTCAATATATATATATATATATTTTTTTTTTTTTTTTTTTTTAGTAAAGAAGCAACTAACAAATATTTATGGCTTTACATTACACCTAGCACGTAGCAAGAATCATAAGGAGCTAAATCTATTGAGAATCATTGACTATGTTGTTCATGAAGCTATCAATGATAAGGAGCTAATTATAATTATTCTATACACAAATGACTATGACATATATCATCAGTTTCAGTCTGAATATAAAGCTATCAAATCCAATTTGATTAAAAATAAACCAAATAACCTATCAATCTAGAAAGCAATGGGATCCATGGTCAAACCATTAAATGATCCATAATTTTAAAATTAATGGTCAAACAAAGAACATTCAATGTTTCACTCTGAGCTATGAGTCAAATGAGTAGTACCCTTTAGAGAAATAAGTCTGGAACAGAAGACTTCCAAAGTCATGTTAAAATTAAACTGGGGAGATTTTTCATCTCCATAAAAGAGTTATACCTCATCAATGAAAATCACTGATGGCTGCCTGGATATAGCTACCATGAAAAGAGTCCGGACAAGCTTTTCAGCTTCACCAACCTGTTGAACATAAGTCAAACAAAGTAAAACTTCTTGACAAAGACATAATCAGAGGAATAACAGCCAACTCAATCGAGTTCAGTAACCCAAAAGTACAAACATACCCATTTTGATGTCAAGGAAGCTGAGGATACGTTGAAAAATGTTCCTGCTGATTCTGAAGCTACTGCTTTGGCAAGCATGGTTTTTCCATTACCCGGGGGACCAAAGAGAAGCAAACCTGAAAAATGAAGGTTCAGCTGTTACACCCTTTTGCTCTTTCATTCTTCAATTTCAGTATAAAAAAGACAATTTTAATGTGGTTCCATAAAATCACCTCTAGCCGGCCTTCGAAGACCAGTGAAGAGATCTCTTCTCTTAGTCGGCAAAATAACCATTTCCATTAACGCCTGCTTTGCCTTCTCAAGACCCGCTGCATATCCCACACTCAGAATCTCATGATGATAGTATGAAAAAGAAACAGAGAAGCACAAATATACAATAGATCTCAGTATCTTACCAATATCTTCCCATCTAACAGAAGGACTTCTGTCTACTATGGCAGTGTTAATTGTTTCAACTAATTTTTCATCATAATTTCCACCTGATATCTGACTAGATTTTGGCCTTGCATCTTTATCCATTTGGTTTGTTCTTTGATGATTCTTTTGCAACACACTTTTTCTAGCATTTGATGCCTTAGGTGGAACAGCAGCAGTTTGTCCCTGAGTTGCAGTTTTCTGTAAACATTTTTTAAGAAAAGAAAAGAAACCATAATAGGTAATTTATATTTGTAAAACTACCTTACATCCCAATATCAGCAAGAGCATTCCATGGTTGCAAAAGAAAGTGCTATTTAGAAAGGAAAAAAAAAACATAATAAATGGCACTCAGGAATCTAGAGTACAGACCTTGTGTGTCTTCTTACTTTTTCTTCTTTCTTTTTTCTTTCCGTTTTTTTTTTTTAATGAAAGGAGTGCAAATCATAGAAGTAGAATGTTACACGCACATTGTATGCTGCAAAGAGCCAAAGACTATGGTGTACGTCTGAAGAAAGAAGGCTTTTTTTTTTTTTTTTGCCTAAAGAACAAAGAAGGCTCACCAAGCACATATCTATAGCTTGACTCTATTGACTCTTGAATGAAAAGTTTTCGGAGAGAAGACTCTACTTACAACTTAGCTAGTTCACATCGTACCTGAATAGTAGACTTGCCGCCTGAAATAGCAAAGAAAAGGAAGCATAACACAAGAATGAAAAATAAGTACTCTACTTCGATTTCATGATTGAATTTTAAATATTCAAAAAAAAAGCTTGAGTTTATGATATATAAACCTGACCGTCTACTTAGAATCTGTAACCTTTCAGAAACTTGACCCTGCCATTTCGATATTTTTCCACGATAAGATTTCACCTTCTCTTGTTCACTGTCACAGACCAACATATTTCAGTAAGAAAACAAGATGAACACGAGACCAAAAAATAGAAGGGGGAAAAAAACTCGGTAATGTCCAAAGGGACTACACTTCAAATGCTGCAAATCTAATGACGTTTCTCTGAGATTAAATCGATGGATTCTGAGCAATTATAAGCTGAAATCATGCCGGGGTAACAGAGGATCAAGTCTGAAATCTATTATTTCTCTTCTGAAAAAGCATTTTAAAAATTTAAACTTAAAACTTAGCCCTAAAATAAGTAAAAGGGTACAATTGAGAAACCCATTTATTCTTTAGTGCTTCTTCTTTCATAGATTTCAGCAGTTCCTGCAGAAACCCATATATATTTCAAAGCATCCAGCATAATAAATACAGGAACTAAACTAATTGATTTAATCAGAGAAGGAATACTTGAAAACCTTGAAGTAATAAAGGAAGGCACAGCAGTAGAACTGGCTTCGATCAAAATCCGCTGTGCGTTGTTATAATGAAGAATAGCCTGATCGATCAAGCCCCACTCTTCGGCCCTAACGGCCTTGGAAATCTCTTCCTTGGCCAAATCGAAGTACCCTTTTAGCTTGTAAGCGACGCGTTCATTGGAAGTTGAGGGTGCAGGCACGCCTTCCATATTCGAAGAGCTGGGAATGTTGGAATCATGAGAAGAATTGGAATACAAGATGGAGCTGAGCGAGTCGATAATTCCCTGCAAGAAGCTCATGGCTGGCAAGTAGTTTCATTCTCATGCCTGGTTTCGCGAGGTTACCGTAAAGCGCCCGCACGTCAACGATGCTTGGCTTCTTGATGACGCAGGGCCAAGAAAAACTCCAGAATTTGCAACTTCTAAAGGACAATTTACACTAAAGTACTCTTAAAATTTGTAAAACTCAAGAAGGTGATCTGAATTTGATAAATCCCACTGAAGATCACGAGCACCTAATTAAAATTTTGAAATGTTGCCAAAGGATGCCGAGTTTGAGAAAGGTAGAAATGTTGCAATTTTACATATGCCCCTCACTTAAAAAAATGACATTCTTGGGCGAGAGAGTTAGGGCTAAGCAACGAGCAAGTTGGGCAACTCATACCTAAACTCGTAGCCTGCTCATTTAATGTTATGTGCTTATACCCGTACCTCAGCCTGTTTAAAACTAGATTAAATGAGTTCTGACATAAATGAGCGGGTTAAAACGACGCATTTGAATTCTGAACTATTTTTAAAAAAAAAGTTACATTAGAATCACCATTTTAAATTTAGAATCTTCAAAGTTCAATTTAGAAAGAGATTATACTCCTACGGGGTACAATCTTAAACGGCAATATTGCAAGTCTAAATGACAGTTAATTGTTAAAGTAAAGCTAATGGTCATCTTTGCGTGGGGTAATGATCAAGGGCGGGATCCAGAAATTTATGGAAGGGCCCCCGAAATTTTTTTTTCACTTGTCATCAAAAGCACAAAAAAAAAAAAATTTACAGGATTCAGAAGGTTTTCACTTGTCATCAGTTGCAAGTTTGATCATCATCAATAAGAAAAAGACAACAAAATGCAAGGAAAGTATCTTAAAAAAGGAATCAGATCTTTCCCAGTTGAGGTCACAATGCTAAAATATGTCCGTAAGTATTTTTACTGGGGAAAGAAGAACTGTGTGCAGCAAGACACTGATTACTGTCTGCAAGTATTTTCATATCATTGAGAAGGCAAGCAATCACGGGAACGAGTGTAACGTCCTAATTTTTAATTTAAGATTTAGGTATAATTATGAAATAAGTATATATGATAAATATGTTTATTATGTAATGGTTAGTTGGAAGGAAAAATCCTTATATTAAATTAATTGGGACTAATATGGTGTGAAACCCACAAATTATCCTCCCAATTTGCACTTATCATTTGGCCCATGATCATTAAACTCATGCATTAATCTTCAACCCATTATTCTCCTTTCAGCTGTGCGCCTTAAGCCCACACCTCATAGTCATGTACTTATATATAATTATATGTGAAGGACCAAATTCTGCACCTCACCTCCACATGCAACACCAATTAAATAAAAAGCCCATACTCTCTCCGTAAAATAGTCATTCCTACCTATTCATTACCCAACTACAAGCAAAGCCCATATACCATTTTCTTCCCAACTCTCCCTTTAACCTATAAAACACTTTTTCTCTGATGCATTACACAGAGTACTTTAAAAAAAAAATTAAAAAAAAAATCAAGGGGGGGGGGCATGTGCCCCCTTCTCCAATACAGCTCGCCTTTGGTAATGATCAATGCTAGTTAATTGTTAAACTAAAGCTAATGGTTACGGCAGTATGTATCATTCTAGATATTAGCAATCATTAGGAACTATTGTTATTATCATTGGATAATGATTATTATCAAAACTCATATCAAAAGTTATGCAGCAATTATGCATATGGAGACAAAGAAGTAATAAAAAAGGTTCCAATGCAAAAACCCAAATGCAGAGAAATGTAAGAAAATGTGTTCCAGAAGGAGCCAACAATTACAATGAATGCACAGAGTTTAATTAATTTTAGTTGGTGCGTTGAGTTGAATTCTGGATGCAGAAACCTTAATTATTGTACGTATCCAAGTTATTATGCACTGTACGCAAAAAGATGCTTCACTTCTGTTTTTTTTTAAATACAAATCAACAAATGCCTCTCACCGCTTTATTTGATACCCAAGAGACAGAGGAGGGGCTCATATAATTCATGACCATTAATCAATTTTTAGGAATAATTTTGGGAATAGAGAGCATAGCATAAAAACGGAGGGAGAAAGCAAATGACTCGACTTTAACAATTTAAAACTCAGTTTTCATGATGTCAAACTTAAATTCATTCACACTTTCACATAATTTGATATTGGAGCTCTGTTATAAATTATTGCAAACTTAAAAATCAAAGGAAAGTTAATAAATTAGGAACAGAGAGCGAATCGTGCCTCTTGTTTGTGCTTGATCTCCACGAAGCTGGCGGCGGCGGCGTCCACGACGGCGGGTACGACGACAACGACGGTGGGTGGGCGGTCCATGGCGGCGCGTCCAGACGACGCACGCGAGCTCTGGCAGTGGGGGCCAATTTTCTAGTCTACCTGCAAATGAAAATTTTACTGCCAATGAATTTGCATAACCTATCTCCTGACATATTAAGGGCAAGGGCAATGTGGTCTTTTTCCATGAATTTGCATAACCCTCAAAAGTCTTTGTCACCTTTCAGTCTTTTTACAAATTCGGTGGACTTTTGGGGATTTTGCAAATTCAGATGGTATTTTAATGAAATTTTCCTAATTTTAAAGATCTTTTACTATCTTTTATACTCTATTCTTTTATTTTATTTTTATAATTGGTTTAAACTCTATACTGGTGCAATTTCTGCTGTTCTCGTACTCTCAAACTCACGCACTGCCCTAATCGGTGGTCTGTACTTCACCCCCTCTACAAGACCTGAACATCGTAGAATTCCCGGTGAAAGCTTCAGCATTTCCAATTCAATTATTAATATTTCAATTGTTTTCGCTTTGAAGTTTTGTCATCTATTTGTCCGAGCTGTTTGGAGTTTCAAGTTTTTCCCCTTTTGATTTATTTCTTCATTTCGGGAACCAAACAGGATTTCACTGATAAATGTGGTGTTCTTCTTTTCTTATTTGGTTATCTTAAAGAGCTGAGTAATCGAGTCGGGAATGGCAAGCTCTGTTGATGCTTCCGGGAATCCGATCCCAACTTCGGCCGTGTTGATGGCGGCGTCAAAGCACATTGGGTTTAAATGTCAATCAGAGAATTTGGATTTCCTGAGATGCAAGAAGAAGGATCCAAACCCTGAGAAGTGTCTCGATAAAGGCCGGGAGGTTACCCGCTGTGTCCTCAACTTGTGAGTTTTCTCTCCCTCTTTTGAACTGTTATCTTATGGATTTTCCGGCAATGCATTGTTCTGTTTGGTATTTGAGAGAATGTTTTGGAAAATTTATAATGGAATTGTTGGCCTTTTTAATGTAGCTCAAATGTGAAACGATTGCTTAGTTCAAATGAGGTTGAAACAAAGCTATTATTCTGCGTAAACAAGTTAGAACTGGTTAGAGGAATAAGGGCATTTTGATAGTTGGAAGCATGGGAATAATAACGTAAGAGTGAGAAATAGACAGTAAAGCTTGAAGACCTGTTTGCTTTATTCTGTTGTTCATTCAATTTCATTTTTGGCTATTCAAACTGTAATGTCTGATCAGACGACTTTAATTTACTTGCATCGTTCAGTTAGAGTCTGCTAAACGTTTGTTTCACTTTTGTTATATCTTGGATAATTTGTTGAATGTGAGTGGGCATGTGATTCATATTCTGCTTACAACTCGATCTGCATTGTTTTGCATGTGGATCACTTCCTATTCAAACTCAAGACTTCATGAGTGAAAACAACATGCTCTCACTAGTAAAATCCAAGTTCAATATTCTTGCTCCTACAATTTTGTAAAAGTGTCTTAAGTCATATGCATTTCATTTTATTATTCAAAGCATGATTGTTGACATTGAGGCGCCTAGCTATATGCATGATGCAATTACTGCAAGTGCAATATCTTCATGTTATCTCTAGACTGAGTTCTCTTTTCCCTACCAAACCAGGACTGACTAATGACCTATCTTACAAAGGTCAAAATTTGGACATGCTTCAAATTTCATTGGAGAGTTAAATATTTTTGGCATTTAAAATAGAATGATTTCAATCCGAGGCTTTTCTCTTCAAAGGGATAAATGGTCCCTTCCTATATTTAAATATTTTTGTGAAATATGTTTTCTAAGAAAAAAAATAAAGATCCAGAACTTCATAGTAGAGAGATGATGAATAAAGAACGACTTGAAATCTGGGATGAAAATGTGTGTGTGTGTGTTTGGGAGGGGCATACTTGAACTTTTTCTCAAAGAAGAACAACAAGCCTCTAAACATCAAGGGAACAAGAAGTTGAAGATTAAATGTCCTCCTTTCTCCTCATCATTTTGTAATGTATCTTATACTTTAAAGTTTTGAAGATTGATATGTATGTCAATGCTGAGAACTGACTGTGTACTTGTTAGAATATTAGGAATTATTTAGATTAATCATTATCTTAGATTAGTCATTATGTTATTATTATATGATATTTATTAGGATAAAGATATGGATATATTATATCTTATGATAATATATCTTAATCATTTAGATAATATTAGATTCTAGGGTTAGTCCTAGGTTTGCCTATATAAAGGCCCCTATGTACTCACTTTTATCAACAGAGTTTAATAAAGTATGCTTTATCCTTCTAAATTCAACATGGTATCAGAGCCAGGTCTAATTTTAGATCTATAGTAAACACCACGACACCCACAGTCTCCAGCGACTAGTCCGATCTACTCCTCATCTCATCCAGGCATCACAGACGCCATCCGACCTTCTACCTTCAGAAGTTACTCCTCACAGAATAGAGGAGACCTGAGAGGCGAGAGAGAGAGAGAGGGAGACGCGAGCCTGAGAGAGAGAGAGAGAGAGACAGCGAGACGCAGGTGAGAGAATGAAACCTTCGATCTGAGCAGGGGAAGGCGAGTGACACGTCACCTCCACCACAGACGGCGTTGGAACTTGCCAATTGGCGGATCCCGGAAGAACGACAAGCAACCGAGAAGCGCGTGACGTTCACGCGCAGCGCGTGACGACCACGCGCCGCCGTACCTGGAGCTCTCCGGCGACCGTTTCTGATCAGAATCAAGCATCCATCCGTTTTCTCTCCTTTATTCTGTGCAGTACCTCAAAATTTCAGCCCAAGTGGAGTCTATCCCATGGCTTCTATATCTGATACAAATTCTCAATCCCAAACAGATGATACCAGATTTCTCAGAAAATCATAGTATGGTTATTAACCATAGATTTAATGGCAAAAACTATATCCAATGGTCTCAAAGTATACTGAGGTATATTTGTGGCAAGAGAAAAGAGAAATATATTAATGGGGCAGCACCTCAGCCAACCCTTAATGACCCAAATTTTGACACATGGTTCGCTGAAAATAACCAAGTTATGACTTGGTTGTGTAACTCGATGACCGTGGAGATCAGTGAGGGCTATCTACTCGCTCACACAAAGAAAGAATATATGGGATACTGCTCGGAGAACTTACTCCTCACATGATAACACTGCTTTGATCCACCTAAAACAACAACTCCGTTATTTAAGACAAGGTAACATGACAGTAACTGAATATTATAATTTTGTGCTAAAATTGTGGCAACAACAGGATTTGTTTGAGGTTCACCCTTGGGAAAGCCTCAAAGATGGACAATTGTACAAACGAATTGTGGAAGAAGGAAGGATACACGATTTTCTTTTAGGCCTAAATGACGCTTTCGAAGAAATAAGGGGCAGAATCATGGGGTTGAAGCCACTACCACAACTCTTTGAGGTTGTTAACTTCGTACAGTTTGAGGAAAGCAAAAAACTCCTGAACCGAAGTGGCCCAAGCCAAAATGAAAGCTTAGCTCTTGCAGTTAAGGGACCACACTGGGAACAAAAGTGCAACTACTGCAAGAAGAAGGGTCATACTAGAGAAGAATGCTGGAAACTCCATGGGAAACCTTCAAGTGGAATCTCGAACTTTCAAAGTCACATTGCCCCATCTGAACTAACGGTTGGGAATGATGATCGTTTGAGCAAAGAAGAATTCAGTGCTTCGCAGATACTTGAGAAGCAGAATAAGTCAAACTCTATCCCCAGTGTGAATCTGGTACAATCCGAATTTACAAGGGAAGAGGACGATTGGGACTTCTAGAAAAAGGGACTCGAGATTCTTCTGGGCAAGTTCTGCTACTCAATATGGGACCTCTGAGACTCCAAAAATGAGTACAAGCCCAAACAAAATGTGGGACCTCTGAGACTCCAAAAATGAGTACAAGCCCAAACAAAATAAATGGGACCTCTGAGACTCAAAAAGGAGTACAAGCCCAAACAAAATAAATGGGACCTCTGAGACTCCAAAAATGAGTACAAGCCCAAACAAAATAAATGGGACCTCTGAGACTCAAAAAGGAGTACAAGCCCAAACAAAATAAATGGGACCTCTGAGACTAAAGAAGAGTACAAGCCCAGACCAAAAAATAAATGGGCAGCGAGACTCAAGAAGTACAAGCCTAAAGATTTTGAAGATTGAAGCAGGCGAGAACAAAGTTTGAAGGATTTCGAGGCAAGTGTCAATGATCAACATATACTCTCCACTTGAGGGGAGTGTTAGAATATTAAGAATTATTTAGATTAATCATTATCTTAGATTAGTCATTATGTTATTATTATTTGATATTTATTAGGATAAAGATATGGATATATTATATCTTATGATAATATATCTTAATCATTTAGATAAGATTAGATTCTAGGGTTAGTCCTAGGTTTGCCTATATAAAGGCCCCTATGTACTCACTTTTATCAACAGAGTTTAATAAAGTATGTTTTATCCTTCTAAATTCAACAGTACTCACCTATGTACATCTCCATCTACCAATCAATGAGAAAGTGTGTCAAATGCCCTTTTCTTTCATATCGTTATTCATTTGTTGTGTGTGTTGAATGGTGCTACTTTAGTTTCAACCAGAAAACAAATATGACCAGCAGCAACTACATGGACAGTAAGAGACTTGGATGTTTCGATTAGATTTTGGAGAGTATCTTTTACGATTTACAAAATAAATATGTGAGAGGAGTTTTGCCTCGGCTTGCAGAAAAAAGATTTTGAAACCATGGTTTTGTGGTTTGCCAAACATGGGTCTATCAAGTGTCACATTTGAGCTTGTAGATGGAAAATAAAGAATCAGAGCTATCCCTTATTAAAGGCCCAACAATGTTCAAATCATAAACCAATATTAGATCCCAGATAGTTGTTACCCAAATAAGAAAACAAATATGAAACCTTTTGTTTTTTTCCTTTTGGCTGCACTGTCGCATTTGTTGATGGGATTACTTTTCATTTGGAAATTTGTGGTTGTTTGCATATCTAATACAAGGGCCACTTTTGTTCCTTCCCTCTAGCCCGGTCTTTGATTCCATTGTTTTTATTCCTTTCCCAGTGGTTTAGATTGTTTTAGCATTTGCTCATCCCCTCTAGCCTGGTCCTGTTGTATTTGTTGACTTCTTTTCCCCTAATGCATATCAAGCTTCTATTATAGATAACAATCTTGTCATGGGATGTTTTTATTGTTACTTCTGTTATCAGATGTTGAAGGGGGTTTGATGGAAATCTTAATGGGAATTTTCTGTTATTGGAAATGGGCCAAAATGGAATATGGGCTGTAGATGAAGTAAATGAGCTGAAAAATGTGTCAAAGGGTTTGAAGAACATAGGTTATAGGAGCGAAGGGGGTTGCCATGAGAAGGTGTGGATGAATTTATGAAGTCTCTCCTCTCTCTGGCCATCGTCATTGTCTCTGTGACTGGATTTTCTCATTTGCTACTTCTACTTGATCTTCTGTAATTGTGGCTGCAAATGCCCCTCTCATATTTCCTATTTCTTTAGCTTTAAAATTTCCCTTAATCTTGTTTTGAGTTCATTGCATGAACTCCTTAGCCTTTGAGGGAAAAGGAAGTATTCATGGTTGACCATCCCAACTAGGCTTAGTCTTTGGTAGACTGGTAGATATCACAAATTGCAAAATTTTCTGAAAAACTCCTTGAAATCAAAATGTACATGTAGAGAGAGATACACTCAGTTCTAGGCTTAAATTTCTAACCAGTCAAAGTTCTGTTTTGATGCCTCAGGCTCAAGGATCTACACAAGAAGTGCACAAAGGAGATGGATGAATACGTGGGATGCATGTACTACTACACAAATGAATTCGAAATGTGTCGCAAAGAGCAGCAAGCATTTGAGAAAGCTTGCCCTTTAGAATGAAATCATGCCCTTTCTCTTTTCTCCCTATGTTTACATTAATAATAGCACAGGGCGACTCATGGTAAGTGACCCAATTCTCCATTTCTTAAATGACTCTATGACTTGGTTTTTATTGCATTTTTTAATGTGTGTTAGATATCCAAGAGAATTGTGTGAGAAATGCTTTGGAGTTGGAAATTATTATCTTTCTAACATAATAACTCGTAGGTACTTTTAATGTTTAGTCTTGCTTCAGTTCGGCATATGCAAACTTTAGTGAGCATGAGAATTCCCAGAAAGTTGAAAAAATAAGTGTTTGTTTGGGAAACCCAAAATATCTTTTTTTTTTTTTAAGTATTTTTCTATAAGACGAGACAAAACGTATTTCATATACTTACATCATAAATTGTAAAATCAGCACTAAAAAGCTAAAACAAACTGCACTAAATCTCAATGTTAAGCTATTTTTCCCCCTTCGTGAGGCTCTTATAAAATGTTGAACTATAAAAGAATTATGAGAAGCTACATTCATTTTAATTAGAAGCTATGTTATTCATTTTAAATTTCATATGAAGTAGGCCTTTACATTCTGGTTTAAATATTAATCAGATCTGCCAATATAATTATTAAGAATATTAACATTTAAAAACAATTATTGAATTTGGTTTAAGTAGCATACAATTATAAGCCTTTTCTTATTAAGTTTAGTATCCTAAATTAATTTTTAATGTAATTTAACCTTAAATTTTTAAAATTAGATCAATATCATCTCATCTCAATTGAATACAAAAATTCATCTGTTTAACGCAGGTGAGATTAATCTAATTTTAAAACATTAAGGGTGCATTTGGTTGGAGTGGAGTGGAGGGGATGAGAAAATTTTCATCACATTCTGAACAAATTGCCTATGAACACGTGTCGAAGGACATGCGCCTTTCGATCTGCATAGGCCTCAATTTGCTTCTTCCTTCTTTGATTTACTCCCTGTGGATTTGATGCCTCCTCCTTCTTCCACTTCTCTTCTTCAAGCTTGGTGTTTTCATAGTTATTGCTCAATTTGGAGCTCAAATTCGGCGTTCTTTTTCGCCCAGAAGAATAGAACACTCGCATCCGCACTTCTTTTGGTAAGTATTTCCTCCCCTTCTTTGAACAGAAATATTAGAGGAACAAAGTAATTTTTCTTTTGTTAAGTATTTCCCTCCCCTTCTTCGAACATAAATATTGGAGGAACAAAGTAATTTGCAACGTCGCCAGCGGTGCGGCCCCTTTTTCCTCCACATTCCAGCTTCCCGGAGCCACAGTCATAGGTGAGACGCCACAGTCATAGGTGAGACACGCAAACTTACCGGTGGAGTCTTGGGTGCATTGAGTTCGGCCCCATAAGCGGCTGCCCCGAGAAGTAGTTGCGGAGATGATCTTAGACTTGCTAGTCTAAACTTTTGAAAGAATGTAGCTGCATTTGGTAAATCTAATGAAATATTGAAGCAAAAAATGGCATTGAAGGTTTTTCTTCCATTTACGTCCTCCACTCTATTCAGTTCAGTTGCACGACCTTATCTTTAGTCCAAAGAATCAGTCGCATCTTCTGGTCTAGGCCGTCTCTGCTTCCATGATAAAGATGATGAACAATCTAGGCCTCAACATTGGCGTCGAGTACCTCTGGTTTAGACGCTACTTTGTTCCGTCAACGGCGTCTCTTTTGGTTCTTCTCTCGCTTGTTGAAGGTGGTGAACAATGAACAGTGAAACTTACCAAAACGCGTCTCGCCCTCTCGTAATCACATAACCGCTTGGCACTCGCTTTGATCCTCCTTTTGGTCCCTCGTTTCGCCGATGATGGATTGAGAAGAATAAACGATGAACAGTGTCGGCCAGCCGTCCCAAAACCAGCCTTGCTTGGGTCTTCTTTTGAATTACAAGGTGGCAGACACTAATGGCTTGAATTACAAGGAGCGGGATCGAACCCACGACCTCCCACTAGTTGGGGAGTACCCATACAACTAGGCTACAAGGCCTTTGGTTGCTTGGGTCTTCTAATCTCCAATTCTTCGAACCTCCAAAACAGTGTGTGTTTGGTCACTCAGCTGAGAGAGAAGATTAAAGGACAATATGGTAAAAGTAAAAAATTTCATAACTCCCAAATCACTAATATTGCACTGTTTTGGGATTCGTCTAATTGGGAGCATTGATTTGGGGTTTGAGATTTGTGGGAGTATCTACTGCCCTTTATTGTGTCAGATTTGTCTCTTTTATTCCTTTAATATGAATATAAAATTTTCCGCTAAAAAAAAGTATGTAGATGAAATTTGAACAAGAATTACTGGAGAACTCTTATTGTTGATAATGTCAAATATGTATTGTAGGCATTATCTTTTTTTTAACCCTTTAAAAAGTCTTAAATGCAGGATCAAATCTAGTTCAAAATTCATATGAAACAGAGAGGTCATGTTATCGAATTACCCACAAATGACTTCCGACCCGAAATAAAAAAATAAAAAGAAATAAATAAACCATACATTATGGCCATAAAAAGAATCATTTCTTCATGTTTTGTGGTCCAAGATGTTAGATGGTCATGCATTGTTTAGGGGGGAAATAAGTGCCATGCGTTAGGAAATGTCATGATTAACCCAACTGGACATGAAAGAGAATTTGAAAAATAATACTCCCTCCGATCCTAATTATAGGACATATTTAACCGATTTTGGGGAGATTAAGTAGAGGAGTTAAATTAGTTAATTTTACTCATTTTCCTAAAATGCCCTTATATAAATTTAATATGACATAAGTAAAAGTAAATCAACAACCCCACCACATATTTTTCCGACCATTTTTCTTTCCACAAGCTTTCTAATTGAAATAATAGTCTTGCTATATATACATATATGTCTGTGTATATATGCATATATATATATATATATATATATATATATGGACCAAAACCAACCCCTAAATGTTGTCTTATAATTAGGACCGGAGAGAGTACTATTTGAAGAATATCAACAAATTCAGTATGGTTTGAAACTAATATATTTTTTGTGAAGGAAAAAAAACTAATATATTTCATTAAAATAATATAAAGTAATAAATCCACCATCTTCTCATCAGCTCATCTCTCATTGTCCTTTAATTGTGGCCGTCAGATATTGATCCAACGGCTTAAAAACAAAGTTTTTAAAACTTTCATTTTTAAGCCGTTGGATCAATATCTGACGGCCACAATTAAAGAACAATGAGGGATAATGAGAAAGTACGCGGGTGAGAGAATTTGAACCCCAAACTATATACGAGTAGTTGTTAAGGTTCGCCACTTCAAGAGTCTGACTGCAATAACATAACAAATTGACTAGATATAATAATTCAATTTTCTGTACGGACAATGCAGCCTCATTATTCTGTGTTCTACATTGAATATTTGACCGTAAAATGTAGAAAATTAAAAAAAAAAAAAAATAATAGTCCACTTTCAATTTGAGATTTATAATTTGTATGCTTAGTTTTCTAATTAATAAACTAATTAATTTTTATTAAGTAAACTTGATCTTTACCCTTGACTAGAAACCAAAGAGCAAAAGAAAATGTCGCTGTTGAAGCAAGGAACTCTCACATGATTGTACTTGAAGCCACCATCCACATTACCTTTTGCCCCTGCCCCCTAGAGGGTAATATTGTACTAGCATTCATTAGATGGAATAATGACAAGTGGCTCAAAAAAGAGAGGAGAAAATTACCTTATGGATCTGCAAAATTAAGATATTCACATTAACATCTTTAGAAGTTATGGACTTATGGGTTTGTGAAATTAAAGTTTAGAATGTTTTGAAAAACAAGAAATCAAAAATATTTGTCAAAGTCTTTTTGTTTTGAAAATCAGTTATAAAATAACTATTTATCAGGGAAATTTACTAAAATAAAAATAAAAAATTTACCAATTTGGAACACTGTTAAAACTATGTACCAAAGTAATGCTGACGCCACTAGTGGCATCGTACCTTCTGACGCCACTAGTGGTAGGGTCAATTTTTGTTTATTTTTTTAAAGTAAAAATTTGGGTTTCCTCTCTTTAAAAAAAATTAAAAAAATTGACGCTGACACTAGTGGCGTCAACATTACTTTGGTACATAGTTTCAACAGTGCTCGAAATTGGTAAATATTTTTTTTTAAATTTTTATTTTGGTAAATTTCCCCTATTTATCAAGTAGTATCAACTAAAGGTTGGTCTGTCATCTTATATAAGAAGAAATAGGTTATGAATTGCTATTGTCAAGTGGTTGTTTTGCCTACATGGTTTACCATTTCAACAATTCTTACGGGATAAGGTAAGATATTCTTCTACGTATTTCCATAATTCAATGATTCGATTTGCTCTTTTTTGAATTCTCAATTCTTTGTTTTTTTTTTAAAAAAAAAAGAGTAAGTGACTCTCTGAAAATCTTATATGTTAAGAAGTGATTCTTAAATCTAACTAATTCGGAAGCTCTTACTAATAAGAATGTTGTTTGGTTGGACATCTTTTTCATGCTTAAAGCTTTCTCAGGTGATTCACTTGCTCATGAACTCGCCGCTTCGTCAGAAGCGACTGAGAGGTTGGAGAAGGCCGACGACTACTTATTGTGTTTAGTGTAGAATCCCAGCTTCTTTTGACTTTTTGAATTGAATTCTTATTTTATTTTTTCCTACTTTGTAGAATTCTCTCATTTTATGTTTATTATAACATTTTGCCTTATTATTTTTTTTTTTTAAAAGGTCCAACATATAACTTAATTCTATTTTATAATACTAACATTGGCTAAGTTGTGTGAAAATAATACCTAAAAACCATATAGCAGGTATTTTGCTCAAAGTCTCAACCCATCTTATCAAAGTTTCACCTAACACAATAGTTTAAATTCAAAAATTTAGAAAAGAGTTTTTTATTATACATTTTTTTTATAATAGTTTAACTTTTAAATAGTAATCAATAAATATTATCATTATGTTTAGTCACAATATCAATGACATAACTTAGAGCAAAAGATACATATTAATTATTTAAAAGACACAAGAAAGGACCCAAAAATCATTTGATCATCTTATAATAATACATGATGAATTGAAATAATAGTAGTAGTTAGAGTAAAGTGGAATGTTGGTAAAAATCCTATGTCTCCCATTGGATTGAAATGAAAAGTTATGAGTCTTAAAATTTGAAAACATATGTGATTGAAATGTAAAATGTATGTCTATTAAAAATTGAATGAATATATTCAACTTCATATTCAAATTTATGAATGTTACGGTTCGTATGAATTTGGGCATATCTTCCCATGGGAAACACCATAACTTGTCATATGGTATAAGATACTTCTAAAAGTCTTGTTACACTTACACCCTTGAAAATCATTTTCTTAATTATCCTACTATATATCCTTTTTAAAAATATAATACTCCTTCGGTCATTAATATAAGATATATTTTTAAAATTGATCTCGGTCATAAATATAAGATATATTTTTCATATCTATCAATCTTTTCTTAATTTACTCATATTGATGCTCCTTCAACAATAATTAAGGAAGAGATGAGATAAGGGAATTAAGAAAAATGACTGAGATGTTTTAAAAAATATATATTATATTAACTAGTTTAACTAACTTCTTTAATATTATCAAATTAGATAAGAAATATCTTATATTAAAGACTCGAGAAAGTATTAATGTTTGTAATATTCATCATCATCACCATCTTCTTCTTCATGCTAAATAAAAGAAATTAGGCGTACCATGAACCTGATGGAGTAGCTTAATAATTGCTCCCACATAATAGAATTACAATGCGGAAATACCAAGGTTCTGAAATCCGGATCGGTCACTGAACCGGTCGGGGTATTGGGTTAAAGGTTAGTGGGTCAGCCTGGAGTCAACCCGGGCTAGACCGGTGAGGTATAAAAAAATGGAAAATAATTAATTTCTCATCACACCAACCTAAATTTGACATACTATATATCATTTCAATATTTTAGATTAGTAGCAAAATAACCATATACTTCAATACTTGTGACATATTCAGATATTCCTAACAATTTTCTTTACAACCTACATTTGAGACAATATATTTATGGTAGCAAAATATCAAAAACAAGTATACGATGACAAAATATTCTCAAGCTGAATCATTTTTAACACCAGAATGTGTGGGAGGATTGCTAGACTCGAGATGAACAAAGCTCTTTCACGGTTTCACCGAAGAAATAAACGGTAGTGTGAGGCAAAAAAAAAAAAAAAAAAAAAAAAGTTTGACCGGGTCAGGCCGGGTTTACCGGGTAAGACCGATTTAACCCTAAACCGGATCGATTTCACGGCCGATTGACCGGTTCCCAGTCTGAACCGGCCGGTCCAGTCCGGTTTCACAAACCATGGGAAATACACAAAAGGAGGAAGAGTAAGGCGTTTTGCTTCAAAGAAAACCTATGTGCTCTCTATTTGGCAGTTTTTGTAAGCAAACTCCATTATTTAAAGGTACGTGGTTTCTATGTTGCGTTTGTTTCCACCTATTTTTGAACAAAATGGGTATATAATCTGCCATTACCTTTTTTTTCCCTTTTTTTTACTTGTGCCCCAAAAACCCAAAAATGACTAAGGGGGAATTTAATTAAATTTAACATTATATGAAATTGGATTCAGTGGAAGAGGCTAATCCCTTACAAAATGAAAAACCAATGTTCCAACGGGAAAAGTGCCCACATTGATAGTTCATTGAATAGGATTGCTTCCAATCAAAAGATACATGTGCCTAGAAGAAAAATACTATATATGACTCAACTTTTTTTTGATAATCCATTGGGCCACTAGGCATGGTCAGTGCTTTTTTTCATATTTTATTACATGGTATTCAAACAACTGGCTAATCTGAATAGAAACTTTACGATCAAGATACCTCTCTAAGGGTTTTTTTTTTCCCCCTTTTCTAAACGAGGTTATTTTGTGGGCCTTTAAGCAAATTACACCAAGGCAACACATGACTCAACTTGAATGAGAAGAAGAAGAAGAAGCAGAATTTTTGTTTAATAATGTTATGAAGCAAGGTGATGCTTGTGTAACATAAAAAGCCTTTTCCACTTTTTGTGGTGAGACAAATAATTTGAATATCTCTAAGCACAAGCAAAGGGAGAGCTTTTGTGAAGCCTAAAGTGGCATAGTCTTATTGGGACAACTAAGAAATGTATTAAACTACTCAAAGAGCACTATAATTAATGGATTAGGCTATGTTTGTGGGACATGAATGAAAGATGAGGTGCTTCAATAATGATTATGGTTGATGGGCCACCCAATTTCCAAGTCATTCTTCGATCATGCACAAGCAAAACACTATAAGTCTAATGTCCTTTATTACTATGTGAGATTACGTTTTTGACCCAATCTATATGATCTACTCAATTCCCTCCAAAACCCTCCAAAACATTTAGGCGTTGTTAACCAATTCATATGATTTGGGAAAAAATGTTAACTAATTCATACAAACTAAGGAATGTTAATAAAGTCATTTAATATATCTTAAATGGACAAAATTTACTTATATTATCCTCACTAAAGAATACGATTTTTAAATATGCATTTATATCACCTCTCTGTTTCTCTCCTATCAAGGGTAAAAGCGAAATACTATCATTAATTACCCCATCAATCTCTTATATTTTGGAATAAAATTTTCTTATAAAATACTTCTTATATTTTGGAGGCCGAGGGAGTATAATTCCTTATCCTAAATTTAGGAGTTATCAGTTATACAAGTAATTTGCAAAGAGTAAGAAATTAATTAAATTACTTACTTGTAAAAAAATGTGTTTTAATTTCTGTAAAACAACAATTTTAATCATTTGTATTAAAAAAATATTTCATTAATAAAAAGTCTCCTGATATATGCAATAAATAAGGAGAATTTAACTTGTTATAAAAAATAAAAATAATAAAAAGAAGTAGAATAATTTAAGAAAAAAAATGTAAATTTAGGATACAAAGTAAATTGAAGTGTCTTACATTTAAGACGAAAGTAAATCCTTTTACCTGATCTTATATTTAGAATCAGATAAAGCATTAAAGAGTTTGAAAAAACACTCAAAATTTGTCAATGTCCAAGAGGAGTATGAAGTTTAAGGAGGTTTATTATAGGCCTATCAAGGTTCTTTTAAAATTGCAGCTTTCTTGAAATGTGGTGATAATTTTCTTAAAATATAGTATTAAATCCTATAGAAAAAGTAACTTTTATTCACGAAAATGATTATATATTAAATATTAAAAACATTTTAAATTAAAGTTTACAATTTCTTTTGTTTAAAAAAATTATACTCAAGAACCCATGTGAAGTAATTTTTTCCCGATAAAACTGTAAATATACTTCACATGGACTAAGAACCCATGTGAAGTATTCTAAAGGATAGCAAAAAAATTATTCTAGTGAATTTTTAATAATTAAATTTTCAAATGAATAAAAATATTATTGATATTATGTAAAGTCGCTATTAATTCTTGGGAAAATCCCACATAAAAACCATTATAATACTAAATGGTAGAGAGTTTATTCAAATATTCATGTTGCTAGAAAGGTATGAGTACCTTTGCTATCCCTTTTCAAATTACAAGGAATTGCATAAAATGTCCTTG
The DNA here is from genome assembly GCA_025563575.1 of Acacia pycnantha. Lineage (NCBI taxonomy): Eukaryota > Viridiplantae > Streptophyta > Magnoliopsida > Fabales > Fabaceae > Acacia > Acacia pycnantha. The sequence continues at coordinate 1,399,461 of JAMWYP010000222.1, read as the reverse complement.
TGTGAGTTTTAAAATAAGAGGGAAGAAATCACGATTTTTGGCTCATTTCACACACACTACCTACTATTTTCTCAGTGACTTTATCTGTTTATTGGGTTAAAAAATTTTGTTATGAAGGGTGAGAAAGCTCATGGTAAGAGAGGAGACTAGCTCAGAATTTGTTATTGTGTAATTGAGGAGGGGGAAGGTGTCAGTGAAGGGTTTTGGTTCGTGACTTTGCCTTAGTGTGGTTGTCGTTAAGGAAAATGACAAGTTTACTTAAGAAAATAATCAATTTAGAAAATGACAAATTCTGCTATGAAAATAATATAGTTTACTTAAAAAAATGACCACTTAAGATAATGAGAACGCAGACTTAGAAGAATTTTCATACTAGATATGAGTTTATCAAGTTCACATTTAAAAATGACAAGTTTCAACCACGATGGGTGGGCGTGATGGTTGAGCATCTCGTCCCTTAAGCAAGTGGTTGGGGGTTCGATTCTCAACTCTTGTGAATGGAAAGCATCCCGTGGCCAGCCCTTTACCGCTTTGTGCGCTTACCCGGGGCGAAGGATTAGTCCCATGGCTACCGGCTGTGGGGATACCTTGGTTCACACCAAAAAAAAATGACAAGTTTCAATATGAAAATGACAAGTTCACTTACGGAAAATAACCACTTGAGAAAATAAGAATGTAGGCTTGGAAAATTCTCATATTAAACATATGTTTACCAAGTTCACATTTAAAAATAACAAGTTTACTTTGAGAAATGATTACTTGAGAAAATAAGAATGAAGGCTCAGAAGAATTCTCACGCTAGACATGGGTTTACTAATTTCACATTTTAAAATGACAAGTTCACTTTAAGAAATGACCACTTGAGAAAATAAGAATGCAAACTTTGAAGAATTCTCACACTAAACATGAGTTTACCAAGTTCATATTTTAAAATGATAAGTTTGCTTCAAGAAAATGACTACTTGAGAAAATGAGAATGTAGGTTTGGAAAAATCTACAAACTAGACATGAATTTACCAAATTCATACTTAAAAATGACAAATTCACTTTAGGAAATGCCCAAACATTAGCAAGGCGATGACAGTACAAAGGTGTCATAATATTCAATGAGAAGTGGACATTAACATATTGCTTCCACTTAATGTTTGATTGTCATGGACATTACCCTATCTGTTACTTACTAAACATGGGGTATGAAATTACAAAGAGTAAATACCATTTCTGATCCCTGACAAAAAACACGGACCCCATTTTGGTCCCTGACAAAAAAACGACCCTTATTCGTCCTTTTTATGGGACTGAAAAAGACCTTTTGAAAATTTGTGAGGGATTAAAATGTTCACCAATCGACCCTTATTCGTCCTTTTTATGGACTAAAAAAGACTTTTTTTTGTCAGGGACCAAAATGAGGTCCGTGTTTTTTGTCAGGGATCAGAAAAGACATTTACTCTATTACAAACTTACTGAAACCTGAACATATAACTAATGACAACTGATCATAAGCAAATGACTTCTACAGATTAGGCATTACCCAAAAACAAGTAAGGCCATGACCGTAACCAGATATATGATATTCAATGACAAGTGGACATTAAGTTCATGGTTTCACTTAATGTTCCTTTGTCACTAACATGACCTTATATTATTTATAAAATAAGATTGGCCACTCTACCCTACCCATTCTACCAAAAAATTATTGAAGGGTTCAACCTAAGTCTGTATACACCAAAAAATTAGGCCCCACGTATGAACATCCAAATTCAACTTGGGTTAGGATTTTTGCATGCCCTCATGTCACCAACTAACGCCTTCCTCAATTTCCCCTGCAACACTTGGCCCTTCATCAACTTCGATCACCGTCTTAATCACACAACAACATACTTATATCGATAAAATCAACACCTTGAGGTTACAAAGTGCAACTTCACAATCAGAATTCTAATTTCAATCTCCTACCTCCTTCACTCGTCAATGTTCACCATCCTCCAAGTTATAAACCCAGCTCCTCGCAAAATTAAGACCAAAAACCCCATTGTCAGGATCGTGTGATGAAGAGAAGAAGATTGTACGACTATCAAAATTTACTTACCTCACTTCTTTTCAATAACTCCACCGTTGATTCTCTCCCCTTTCTCAACTTGCACCACTTTCTATCTCTTCGATTCAATCTTTTCTTTTATTTTGCTGAGGGTCATTTTCGTGATTTCCATTTAATTTGAAAAAGGACGACAAATGTACTCATACCCCTCTAGCAACATAAATATCAGAATCACCTTGATAAGTGTATATTTTATAATTAAATGAGTATCAATTCTGATATATATTGGATTAAATTCATTACTATTGTATATATCTTGCAGGAGTTATTAGCTGATTGAGAAAGGAGCAGAAAAAGGAAATCAATTTGAATTAATTGATTGATATGAGAGAGTGGATTACAAAATATTTGAAGGTGATTTGGAGATTTCAAAAGGATATTGCATATTTTTTATTTAAGGAAGGATCAGATCACGGCCCAAGTCAGCCTAAGGGAATTTCTATATAAAGAAGGAGGGAGATACACACTAGGAACAGAGAGACAAGACGCAGAAGCAGAAAAGCACAAAAGAAAGAAAGAAACATCATTATGCTCTCAAAATCTCGGTATTTACCAAAGGTTTAGAGAGAAAGGACGAAGAAAAGGAGGAAGACGGCTGAAGAAAGAAAGAAGGATCAAGAACAATTCTAATTTTCATCTCTTTTCTTTTATTTTGTTAACCTAGTCACGCTTGGCTAGTCTTCTGTAGTTAGGGCGAGGATGAACCCTATGTGAATTTGAGTATTTGTTTGGATTCTTGATTGAACGTTATTTACCATGATTGAATGAATTATCTTTGCTTAAAGCTTTCTTAAAGACTGACCACCTTTTAGACTGTTCATAGGTTGGTGTATGACAATAGATATGTTGGTGCATTTAACTGGAACTGTTAATTCGTCATAGAGTTGCATGACCTAGACATAGGCTTACGAGTTTATGCGATCTCATAATTCTGGTTTAAGTACATTGATCTTTCCAAACAATACTAAGACATTAGGTTGTTTTTAAAGATAACGGGCTAAGGTAGCGTCAAGACATTGGGACTTAGTCTAATTTTAGAGAATTGATCGTCAATCATGGGAATAATAGTCAATTAAGGATTTAATTCAAATACTCGAAGGAACATAGGGGAATTCTATGCCCTATTGCGTTTTTCTTGATTACTCATCTTTTCTAAAAACGTTGTTCTTGAAATTCTTAATCTTGAATGCTTTTTCTTTATTTAATTCTTTAAATTATGTTTGGTTACAACTCACTCCCTATTTCTCATTGATCCAACTAAAGTGAAATAACTAATTAGTGGTGGAGTACTATTCCTCGTGGGAACAATACTTTTCTTATCACTTTATTACTTATAACGACCGGTGCACTTGCCGAAGTCGCTATCAAGTTTTTGACCTCTTTATCATTTAGCATTTGTAATGGTTTTTATTTGAGATTTTCTCTTAATTCTTCTCAAAATTACTACTTTAATGCTAGCTAATACAATATTTTGCATTTATAATTGGGTTAAGGAGCAATTTTACACATGAGCTTTTCCCTCAGGAGCGCCCAGCACCACGTGCTTTTTTTTGGAGCAAAAGTACACACGTGGTTACGTTTTGGGAGCGCCCAGCACCACGGCAGTTAGTTGACCGTTAGTCAACCGTTAACTTGGATGGAATGCTGACGTGACGCTTATTTGACCGACACGCCGACATGGACGCCGACGTGGACGCTGATGGTAGGAAAAAGAAAATTACCATTTTGCCCCTTAGTTTTAAATGAAAATTACCTTTTTGCCCTTAGTTTTAAATGAAAATTACCCTTTTGCCCTTTGTTTTAAATAATAAAAAACTAAAAATACCCTTCCACCGCCGCCGACCACCACCGCCGCCGGCGGCGGCCCGGCCGACCACCACCACCGGCGGCGGCGGCCACCACCACCACCGGCGGCGGCGGCACGGTGCCGGTGGTGGGGTGGCCGGTGGTGGGGCCCACCAAGGAGGGGATATTTTTAGTTTTTTTTTAAAAAAAATAATAATAATAAACTTAGGGCAAAAGGGTAATTTTTATTTAAAACTAAGGGCAAAAGTGTAATTTCACCCGAGTTACTGTTCATTTCCATCCAAGTTAACGGTTGACTAACGGTCAACTAACTGCCGTGGTGCTGGGCGCTCCCAAAACGTAACCACGTGTGTACTTTTGCTCCAAAAAAAAGCACGTGGTGCTGGGCGCTCCTGGGGGAAAAGCTCATGTGTAAAATTGCTCCTTAACCCTTTATAATTTTAGGAAACATGACTAATAATTTCAAAAATATTTTTTTAAGAAAACACATTATAATTTGTATTCTTAAGAAAATTATAACTTTATGATTATTTAACATAATTTTTAACTAATACAATTCTTTAGTGATATTTAAAAAATTTTAAAAAAAAATTCTCAGTTTAGTTGCATACCTAAAAGTCTACTCCATACATTTTTTTATCCTCTTCTGTCTGGGCAACTCCTCTTTCTATATTCTCTACCATTCTAAGGACATAAGCATGGGCTACCTATTAGACAAGGGGGGCAAGTGCCCCTTGGATTTGGAGATTTTTTTTTTTTTAAAAAAAAATTTAATATATGTTTGAATGATTGTCCACCCTTAATATATCAAGACTGCACTTCGTAATCAGATGAGGATGAATAATTGAATGATTGTTTAGTGCCTTATATTGAAAAAGATGTATTTGATAGCATTGATAATAAGATAATTATGATGAAATTTCAAAAAATAATGCCTAAAATGATGACATTGTAATTATTTTTATTGTAATATACTTTTGTTATTAAAATATATGTACTTGAACTTATTAAGTGCTCACCCTTCATTATAATTTATGTAAGTGCATTTCTAACAGCACTTAGCTTTGTTTTTCTAAATGACAGGTTTGTAAAATAATTACCTCTTTTATTACATCATCGGTATTCAATTAATTTCATGAATAATTTTTTGATATTCTTTTCTTTTCTGTTTATATTCTTTTATTTTTTTAATGCATTTAAAATTTTCCTTAAAAAAAAAATTCAGGGAAATCCCCCACCAATTGTGCCTCCCTTCTGTAATTTTCTGGGTTCGCCCCTGGACTTCCATTCATCGAATTGTATAGAGTTGGCAATGTCTACTGCCTATCATGAGATCTCACCTTTCCAAAATATTATGAGAAGACAAAATTTAGATGGAAAAAAATAATAATAATTCAATGCATTAAATCTGAATTTATGGTGAAGATTTTGCGTATAAACATGGTTTACTGATTCAAGTAAGGAACATAAGTGCCCCCAAAAAGTGAAAAGTTTTCAAGTTCAAACTTGGTATACCTACTTTTATGATTTCATTCCAATATAACTTATCCAAATGAGATTTAGAAATTAATAGCAATTAATTTTATGAACCTGAGAGGACATTGATTTTGCCCCATTAACGCTGTGTGAACTTTAGAAACCTCTAGTGCGCTTTCAAATCAAACATTTCTAAAATAATCCTTCCTATGATCTTATCCCTATTACTCTTCTGATGGCTTTTTATAAATTAGTATTTCCTAATATGTATTATTGAAGTTAAAGAAAAATTTAAAATTTCTATTTTAAAATTTCAGAACTTTTCAATTTTATTCTTATTTAATACAAAAATGTCCGAAAACTTCAAAATACAGATAAAATTGTAAATTATTGATGTAATAAATTTAATGAGGAGGCTTATATTAAGGACAAAGAAATTCTCTTAGCTCTATTTTTATGAATAAAACAATATGAGTCCAAGACACTTCCAATCATCTCACAAGAGAGGGAACCAGTTTCCCTACCTATTATAGGGAGATCTTTTCTTGATCTGGACTGTCAAGAGAATTAATTAAAATAATCTTTATTTTGGATTCTTTAGCCATTAAAATAATTATTTTTAAAAAAAATTAAATCTGGACCATCCAGATCCTATCTGGACGGTCCAGATGGGAAGAGCTCTCCCTACCTATCCCAAGATAGGTAGGGAAACTGGTTCCCACAAGAGAGACAGTTTAATCATTAAAATTGTTTGAAAATAAAGACATTTTAAATTTACCGTTATTTAAACAATGAATTATACCACTAGAAGGAAAAAAATGCATTAACCTTTAAACAAAACAATATTGAAAATACATTAACCTTTAAACATGAGATAACAAAAATGATTTATAATACCATATCATATACTCCCTCTGATCCTAATTATATGAGCACTTTTATAGTATACTTTACACTACAAAAATGATCCTATAATTAAGACCGAACGTAATATTTCTTTTAAAAAGTGTCTTACATAATAGACACTGAAGACAGTAATTGAATGAGAAAATTAATTTGCAAGTCGTTATAGCTTGTGTCAAATTTGAATCAAGCCACAGTTTCTAATCATAATTCTCCTTAAGCAATTTTTTAATATTTTTTAAAAAAAAAAATGAAGGCCACTCATATCATCCATTATATGAAGAGCCAAAGAAGCAAATCCTATACGTCCCCTTTTCATTTCCAGCTGTGACCAAATCATACTTGTCTCTGAGTGTGTCCCACGTGGCCCTCAAAACTTAAGATAACTAACCATGATTAAAAGTTAACCTAACCCAACGCTCATCTTTAACTATCAAATCCCCCCTGCACACTCCTCACTCCACTATCTGCAGCTTTACGGCATCTCCTTCTTCCTTTTCCTGTTCTCCAAACATGGCTTCCTTTCGAGCTTCGTTCCTCTTTCTCTCTCTCACCACGCTCACTGTCGCCGCCGTTGTCTCCGGCCACAACATCACCGACATTCTCGCCGGCTTCCCTGAATACAGCCAATTCAACAGCTTCCTCTCCCAAACAAAGCTCGCTGACGAGATCAACAGCCGCCAAACAATCACTGTTCTCGTCCTGAACAACGGCGCGTTCTCTTCACTCACGTCCGGCCACCCGCTTTCCGTTGTTAAGAAAGCTCTTAGCCTCCATGTCCTCTTGGACTACTACGACGGCGAAAAGCTTCACAAGGTTTCCAACGGTACTACTCTCACCACCACACTGTACCAAACCACCGGAAATGCCCCTGGAAATTTGGGCTTTGTCAATATCACTGACCTTAAAGGCGGAAAAGTCGGCTTCGGCTCGGCGGCTCCTGGATCCAAGCTCGACTCGTCTTACAGTAAGTCGGTTAAGCAAATCCCGTACAATATATCCGTACTTGAGATCAGCGCGCCGATTATTGCTCCGGGGTTGCTGACGGCTCCACCTCCATCCGCTGATGTTAACATAACGGCGTTAATCGAGAAGGCCGGAGGAAAAACGTTTGCGTCGTTGCTTGTCTCTAGCGGCGTGATTAAGACCTACGAGACTGCCGTTGAGAACGGCTTGACCATATTTGCGCCGTCCGATGAGGCTTTCAAGGCGCGTGGGGTTCCCGATCTGAACAAGCTCACCAACGCTGAGGTGGTTTCACTCTTATTGTATCACGCCGCCGCGAAGTACCTTCCCGTTGGGGCTTTGAAGACCAGCAAGGATCAATTAACACATTGGCGACAAACGGCGCCGGCAAGTATGAGTTCTCTACGACCACCGCCGGTGATGCTGTTACTCTCCATACCGGAGTCGATTCCTCCAGAGTTGCCAGTACGGTGTTGGACTCCACTCCTCTTGCTATCTTCACCGTCGATAGCGTGCTTCTTCCGACTGAGTTATTCGGTAAGTCCCCGTCTCCGGCACCTGCGCCAGAGCCAGTGAGCTCTCCTACTCCGGCACCGGCGTTAGCACCGAAGGCCAAGTCTCCTGCTCCAGCTGCTGCTTCACCATCGGCTCCTATAGCAGGTACTCCGGCTGGTTCCCCGGCTGATACTCCGTCGGCGGCGGCAGACCACGGCGCTCAGGAGAAGGCTGCTGGAGTCCACGTGGAGGTTTCTGCTGTTCTCGCCGTTTTCCTCGTCGTGATATCCTCCATTGTCCTATCCTGAATCGTATAGTTTGAGACCTCGTGTGGTATTTTTCTTTTCTGATTTAAGACTTTGAATTGATTTTAATTTCAATTTAATTCGCCTTTATCATAATTATTTTTGAATTTATTTGTTAGATTAATTTATGAATGTAATACAGTGATCTTCCTTTCTTTTATTTTTACTTTAAAAATTGTCGGTGAGATTGGGGGCGATGATGCTGCCTAGTTTGTCTATTTTGCCATTTCCGTTTGATATTTATTTTAGGGGTAAGGTAATTTCAATTTTTATAAAAATGCAACACCAATAATAAATTATAATTTTTGGAGTAAAAGTACATAAACTTTTAAACCTCCCAGACTATTACACTCAACTAACTTTCATTTATTATAACAACAAGGAGGATTAAGGTGCAATTTTACACATGAAGTTTACTCAGGAGCGCCAAGACCACGAAGTTTTCGGGAGCAAAAGTACACACGATGTTACGTTTTGGGAGCAAAAATACCACGAACATTAGTTGACCGTCAGTTGACCGTTAACTTGGATGGAAGTGAACAGTAATGTGGGTAAAATTACATTTTTGCCCTTAGTTTTAGTTGAAATTACCCTTTTGCCCTAAATTTTTTAAAACAAAAATTAGCCCCCCGGTGGGCCCCCCACCGCCGCCAGCCGCCGCCACCGCCGGGCCGGAGGTGGCCGGCCCCTGTGGTGGGGCCAACCGGGTGGAGGGGGTATTTTTAGTTAAAACTAAGGGCAAAAGTGTAATTTTTACTTAAAACTAAGGGCAAAATGGTAATTTTCCTTTTTACTTACCATCATCGTCCACGTCAGCATGTCAATCCAAATAAGCGCCACGTCAGCGTTCCATCCAAGTTAACGGTCAACTAACGGCCCGTGGTATTTTTTCTCCCAAAACGTAACGCCATGTGTACTTTTGCTCTCGAAAAACTTCGTAGTCTTCGGACGCTCCGAGGAGTAAACTTCATGTGTAAAATTGCTCCTTAACCTAACAAGAAAAATTAATCTTTCACCCTTAAAGTTTTGACTTATTATACCTCAGCCTTTAAACTTTGTTGACTCATTTGTAACTTAGTCCTTAATATTTTGGAGTCATCATATGTGACAAAAAATGTTAAAATACTATTAAAAATTGTTTAGATAAATTTTACATAAATTAAAAAAAATAAAAAATTTCTTGTCCCTACCAACTCGCTTCCACCTTGGCCTTTGTTTTCCAGAAATCTCATTGGGTATCTATGGCATCCATGACAAATCCTTTTGAAGCATCAGAAGAGAGGGCAGTGAATGACTCACATTGAAGAAAAAGTTAAAGCCATTTATGATGCTTTTAACTCTGATAAATCACACAAGTATACAAGAAAAAGTCATTGTAGAAAAAGAGATTTCTTAGCGTTTCAATGATAAATGGTAAATAGTGCTTGGAAGATGATGAGATTAGAAAAAGTCGAAGCACATCTATTTCACAATATGCCTGGCTCAAAGTCTCTTGTTTTAATTTTTTTGCTAAAAAAAAAATTCTCTCCTTTTAATGGCAAATGTAACTACATATCTTTTACATTGTGCTTATAATTTTGAAGCCCCTTTGACGTAAGAAAATCAATCACACATTATGCTTGAAAATAGCTTATGAAGGATTAGCCATGGCTGTTGTGGATACCAAGCTAAGATTTCAAGAAAACAGAGGTGGGGGATTCAAGTCGATGAGAAGCAGATCCCCTCCTCATCTTTTTGTCCTCATTATCTTTTATAAGCTCATTTGGGTCGTTGATTAGGAAGATTAGAGAAAAATCAACGTAGTATTGTAATCTTTTTGATTGATTGGACAAATATAATTTAAAGATTATGAAGGATAGTAAGAAAAATCCAACCCGATTTGGTGAGGATAGGAACACTAGTTATTTTTCTTAATTTATGTAAAATCCATCTGAACAATTTGTAATAGTATTTTTAGCACTTTTTTGCCACATAGGATGACTCAAAAACTTCAGGGATTGAGTTGCAAGCAAGTCGAAAGTTCAAGAGTTGAGTTATACCAAGTGGAACTTTGAAACTGAATTATAAGTGAGTCAGAACTTTAAAGTTCTCAAAGATTAATTTTTTTCCATTGTAATATATAAAAGTTGGTTAGATTTAACGATTTTGTCTCAATTTTAAAAGTTTGTGGTTACTTTTATTTCAAAAAATAATTTATGATTACCGTTACACTTTTTGATAAAAGACAGTATTTTTTGGAAATGGGTGTGAGGGGCGTTGAATGAGCTCACGTGGAGCACTCCAAGTGGGTCCTACGTGTTTCATATGAGCGGGTCGTTCCTAACGTCTCTTCCAGAACGGTCTCCAGAATCCAGATGGCAGATAGTCAGATTTGCTTTCGTGGGGCGAACGGCTTGCGCCTCCCAAGTCCAATCATTTTTTTTGTAGTTATTTTTAATCGTTTGTTTCAATAAAATTTAAAATATAATAATCTATCTATTAATTAATTATCAGTCATTTTATTAATAAAAACCTGGTTCCACTAGTATGACTTGCGAGGCTACGAAATTAATTAATCTGTATGGAATGTAAAATAAAATGGAATAAAAGAAGTCAGATTAAAAATTAATTTTCATGTGAAACATTACATGTGATCTTAATTGACAGATAATAATAATAAATGTTTTTTATTGATTTTTAATCATAAAGAGAAACTAAGTACTACCTCTAGTCCTAATTAGAAAACCTAGTTGATTTTATTTGGAGAGATTAAGAAAGATAAATAAGTTATTTAATCATTTCATATGTTGTGATCTTTAGATTATATATTAGTTTATTAGTTAAACTGATTAGTTTGAAGAAAAAAAATAAAATAAAAATACTCTAAAATAATTTAATTAGCTTCCTTAATCTTTCCAAAAAAGTCAACTATGTCTTATAATTAGGACTAGAGGGAGTATAAAGTTTGGCAGACTCTTGACTCTCCTAACTCCGGTCATGTTGTCCAAAATAAAATCCTTACAACGTTACTTTGGATTTCACGTTTTTTTAGGAGTAAATTTGCTTCGGAAGTTTACAAAGAGGAGCAACAATTCAACGATCAAGATTAATCGATGGGTAAGATTGTTATGTTTTTAAACTTTCAGAGGAAAAATGATACCAAAAAAATTTCCGGGTGACTAATACTCCTTAGACTAAACTTTAGCAAAAATGGTATTTAATCCTAATTAAAAAAATGTCACTGTTTATATATTTTACTTTCCTTCTGAAAAAACAGACGTCTTTTAAAAAAAAGTAAAAGACTTTTTTTTGGTAGCAGCAGCAGTAGTGATATGCTTTCCAAAATCAGTAATAAAAGAGCGATGGGATTAAATTTACATAATCCTTGATTGTGAAAAAGGAAGAGGCTTACATAGTTACATTGGGGAAGGAATCGTAGATGTGTTGGAAGGAGAGGGCTTATAGAAGAGGCCCTTGAAACGAAGAAGACATGCTTTGTTCTTTTTCTTTTTTGCTATAAAAATTTTAGGAGAGGGGTCTGGTTCACCCACAGTCCAAGAACATGGCATTATGACTTTGCTCCCTAGGGCATACAGGACTGAGAGTACACATGTCTCCACCTTAGTCTGCGTTTCCACAAGTTCACATCACCTAAGATGCCTCCCCCAGCGTCTTGACCAACTCCAGAATCAACCCCTCCCTTTAGTGAGAGTATTTGACCCTTTGTCAGTTGAATCCAAAATCGAAAGGTAGACATGCTTTGTTCTTGCTTTTGAATCTTGTGGCAGAGACATGCAGTAAAGTGAATGTATCATTGTAGTGACGAGACAATCACAACTCACAAGCAACAACGGAGTTTAGAACAGAAGAGGGGAGGACGAATTCAAAAGTCCTAGAATTTGGTGGTTTAGGAGTAGGGGCATGGTAAATTAAGCCGTAGAAGCAAAGAGGCTCTTTTAAAAAAAAAAAAAAAACTAATAGAAGACGTTGTTTAAGTGTTGACATAATTTAGTTAAGATTGCAACTTATTTTTCGGCTTAAGCTTTAAAATTTCACATATCACTGTTCTATGACATACTCCATAATTTATGTATTAATTTAGAACTATCACTGTTAAAATTTCTCAAAATTATTTTATTAAAAAAATAGTAGAATTAAAGTATATGTGACATTAATGAATTGCAAGTATTAATTACTTTATAGAATATATGGGTGCATTATTAAATTACTATCATGTTTAATTATTAATGAGAAAGTGACAAATTAGAATGGTGTCCTATAATTAGGATAAAAACTAACTCCTAAATATTATCATATAATTAGGACCCAAGGAAGTATCTCATTAAATTGACCGGCTGAAATTAGTATATAGAAAACAATGATAGCATGACCAGACAGACCTTTTCGGTTTACAGATCAATAAATAATAAGTCCTTATATATCATTATCATTAAGGGGGAGAAACAAAATGGGAAAATCCATACAGGGGCTCAATTAAGGCCCAGAATCTCAAAAAAGGCCCCAACAACTTTCAGATCCCAAAAAAGGCCCAGGGCCTTTTCTGGTATAAACGTTAACAACTAAATCAGCCCCATTAACAATTAAATCAATACCTGTTAACAACTAAATCAGTCGCATTAACAACAATATTTCAACAACTAAATCAGTCACATTAAGAATAATATCATCCCCAGTTAACAACTATATCAGCCCCGTTAACAACTACGTTTTAATGAAAAACCCAGAAAATGCTCTAGGGCCCTTTGTGGGATCTGAAAGTTGTTGGGGAATTTTTTGAGATTCTGGGTCTTAATTGGGCCCCTGTATGGATTTTCCCAAACAAAATATTGTCTACATATATAAAGCGAACATCTATGTAAAGTCGAGAAATCAGGCCGAGCTCATCGGGCCAGCCTGTTTAAGCTCTGGCCTTACAGAGTCCGAGCTTGTAAAATAGGCCAGAAATTTGAAATTGGATCTGCAGGGCCAGTCCTGTAGGGCCTTGGGCTTAATCGGCCGGCCTGTTAAGCCCGTTTAACTATAGCTTTAAAAAAAAAATTATCTAAACTTCCACTTAATGAATGTGTTTATTTGTAATTACTTAAATTTTTTTCGTTTAAACTATACCCCTTTTTTTATGTTTATTATTATTCTATATTAAAACACATAATTATTTATTATAAATTTTAAAGAAAGAATGCTTTCATATTAAATAAACACATACTTTGGTATTGCAATATTATATAAGTAATAAATTATAAATATATTTTGTGTAAAATAAGTATAATTATTTTTACCTGTCAGTAAAATCATGCATGAACCGTAGAAATCTACAAACACACACAAAATTACGAGAGGGAAAGACATTTTGTCGCGGGCATACATAAAGTAATTCCTTTATTTAATATTTTTTGAAAAAAAGGAAAAAACATATTCTTTGTGTTTATTTGTTTTTTATTACGAATTAATGAATGTGTTTATTTGTTGAATGATTTATATTGTTTAGATATTAATGTTGATAACATTTATTTGATAGATTAAAACTTTAATGATTGCAATTTACTAATTATATTTCGTTGAAATAAATCGAAGGAAAAATAGTTAAAATTTAGAATAGTAATTTTCAGGCCTGTAGGGTCGACCCTGGTACTATCGGGCTAGGCTTTGAAAAAAATATGTTTTCCTTACTCCAGGCCCAGGCCCTGTAGGGCCAAGCCCTGTCGGGCGAGCCAGCCCCGATTCCCAACTATAATGATATATGTATAAATCATACATATTTTGAGGGTAATTACAATGTTTAATTGATGGCCAGATATTCATTATGGATGGTATGCGGTGGCGAATCAGAAATTATTTTAGCTTGGTCAAAAAATAAACATATTGAACTATTTACTAAATAATATCGCATAACATTAAAAATACAAATAAATAATAACTGACGGTTTAAATCAAAAGAAACAAAATTCTATGATGTTTGGAATGAGACTCATTACAAGGTGCATCACTTTCAGAAATTATTTTCTTAGAAATATCACTTTTTGAAATTATTTTCTTCTTAAAGAATACATCTATGCTTTTTCTATTTATCCTTATCAACCTACAACAAATTTGGTGACCCATAATATATATTGATGTCGGTGTTAATTAGTATCTTTTGTCAAAACTCATAAATCCAAAACAATTAAAATTTGTAATTAATCATCCTCTACATATATATAGTTTTCTATTATCAAAATTCAAGACTCTCCTAAAATCGAGTAAGAAAGATGTCCAACGGTTGGTACCGGACGATTGGCGGCGTTAACTCGGTTTACGCCCAAGCCGCCAGAAAACTCTCCCGTTTTCAAATTGTTGAAGAAGGAGGCGTTAGGTGGATGGAATGCATAATGTGATGCGGCTTTTGCAAAGATCAAGCAATTCTTATCTGCACCACCGGTGTTGACCAGGCCAGAGACGGGGAGAGTTTGATATTATACCTGTCAGTGGGTAATGAGGCTGTGAGCGCGGTGTTGGTTAAAGAAATCGCGGAGGGTCAGAGCTCAGTCTATTTTATAAGTCAGGCTTTGCAAAGTTCGGAGTTACGATACCAAAAGCTAGAGAAATGGCATTTTCCCTATTGATAGAAGCTAGACGACTTCGTGCTTATTTCCAAAGTCATCCTATTGTCGTTTGAAAAGACCCTTTCTCACAAATCAACAATTAACCATAATGTTTTCATAAAACCGGATTAACAGGTAATTATGGAAACCTTTCTTCTTTCAAGACAACATACCTTGGGTCCAGGGACAAATTTTCCCACAAACCCACCACATATAAATCCACGGCTCTGGGCACAAATATCAAGCAAAATACACATAGCCAACGAGCCTTATAACCCTAACCCCACAACAAAGGGTCTACACAAAAACAATTTTCGCACAAGATATGATTGTGGATCCACCATACTATGATAGTGTATAAAATAAGGCCTTTGGAAGATCAACGATCATCCAAAAATAGTTAATGTAGTATTTTAGAAATATGAGGGCCCTATATGATTGGCAATATATAAATCAATACAACACTATTACCAACAAGAGGCACAGTAAATTTCACGACATCTATGCCTCTGTTCGCTTCCCTTGTCCTCTAGTAAGGTTAGAGGTCTTGCTGAAAAATTTAATAATAACGGGGTGAGACATAAAGTCCCAGTAACCGAAATTAATTTATCAAATATGCGGGAAAGGATTGCAAGTCGAGAAAGCAGGTTTATTAACATAATTATAATATTTAACGAACAATAATAGAAAGACTTTTCTTTCGATAACATACATGTCGGGTTCGGGGCACAACACTCGCCCACAGCCCGAGTCCAGGCACAAATTCCGCCCACAAACTCAAAGTCCAGGTTACAAATTCCGCCCACAAACTCGGAGTCCAGGGTACAAATTCCGCCCACAAACTCGGAGTCCAGGGTACAATTACAAACAGAATAATACATAATAATTAACAATAATTAAAACCATCCCTACTCATCCATCCTGCTCCTCCTTATATCTTTTGGACGTGTTACAACCTATCAGTGCTAGTATACCCGGCCAAGGCTAGATAGTCACTACAAGAATATTGTCCCCTCCCATGCCACCAACAATATACCGTAACAGGGAGGTATCCTCCTAAAACACTCAACTCAAGATCCGGGCCAGGACTGAGAGAGCCGATAGGCACAAGTTCACCCTTAATCTCTCCCCCTCAACCCAACATAACCCACAAAAGAAGAAATAATATAACACTAAAAATTTCAACAACATTTTACTAAATTATTATTCTAAATATATCAACTTACAACAAGCATTTCAACCATCACAACAAAAACAACCCCAACAATAGTATTTACTTAAATACATTGGAAAAATACACTGCTTCTCTGAAATAATTTCATATTCAAACATACACATAATTTTTCAAAACACATACAAGTTATATATATGAAAGTAAGGCTTAGAAAAATACCTTACAGCCCAAAACAAGCATATAAAATAAATTAACCCCGGTTACCTCAATTCCAAGCTTAAGGAGCACAATCCGTACAATCACCGCTTACAAGAAGGCTCTACATTATCAAAATTGTAACTTATAATTTCCTATAACTTAGAAGAAATACAAATTCTAATAATAATATAAAAAATTGAAAATGACAATTTAGGATTTTATTTTATTTATTTATTTATTTATTTTGAAAATAACCATTTTGTCCTCCATATACAAAAACTAAACCAATAGAAATTTCTATATTATGATAATATATGCATATTAACACCACCCATTTGAGTCCCTACGCAGTGGCATATACATATGTGTGCAACGTACTCACAGTAGTAAAACTTGATTTTAATATATAGATGTATCAAGATAAAAAGATTTTCCTTTCTTTTATTCATTTTTTTTTTCATGGCTTATTATACGCAACCATATATATATAAACCATACAGTGAAAATTCCCCTTAATTCTAAGTGCAGCGATCATCTATAAGTATAAATACCTACTTATATAATTCACGATAGCAACTAGTTCAGTTTCCTTTTCTTCCTTCGCGTTAACGTGTGTGTGTGTATTTATAGGTAATAGCAAAATGCAAATACCTATCAGCATCTTTTTCCTTTTTGTTTGTTTGTTTGTTTACACATCGTTTTATATCAGTAATTATATGCAGCGTGAATGCAAGACAACAAGCAAGGTCTTTTCTCTTTCTTCTCGCGTGTAGTATCATATATATATATCAGCAAATTTATGCAGTGCTATATTCTTACTTTTCATGACATCAAGCTTTTATGTATATTTTCCAAATGCAATATACTAATCTATCAACAAGTTTCCTATTTGCTTCCTTGTGCCGAGATGCATAGTAACAAGGCTTTATATACCTATATTTAAACACATGACAACAATTTAATGCAACAACGTATCCCTACCCCTTTATATATATAAAATATCCCACAGCAACGTTTTCTTTATATTTTCTCAGAGGTAGCAATATATATATATATATATATAGCAATATTACTTTATAACGAAGGACCTCCCCCTGTTTTAGTTTCATTTAAAAGAGCATTCATAACTACATTATTCACAAGAACTGACGTCGGAAAACTCACAGAACTAGATGGAGAAAAGATCAAAGACTCACTTCGGTTAGCTTTCTCGCTGGCACGCTCGATCTCGCTGACTCCTTCGCTGCCTCTGCTTTCGGTACAAAAACACGAGGCAACCACAAGGCTAAAACTCTCTCACTCTCTCCTTCCCCGTCTCTCTCTCTTTCACTCTCAACTCGCTTTGGTTCTGTTAAGCAAATGGGGATGAAGGGGAGTCAGGGAGCTGGGATTAAATACTGCTCTAAGGGTCCGGTCCGAGAAGGGAAGAATACGTTGGTTCATGGCGTTGGGCTCAAGAAGCAAGGCGTTGCTTCTGCATTCCGTGATCGACGCCGGGTGAATCTTAACTTTTCTGTGTTTTCGTTAATCTAACGTTATCTCACAGTCCCTGTTTATCGTGTTGCATCGGACAAGTGAGATATGCGATCTGTTTTGTTTATTTATTTATTTATTTATTTTCTTTGCTTCCTTTACGCTAACGTGATGGGCCAAAAGGAATTCAAGTGAATTGGATGATGAATAGGTTATTTTGGGCCAATAAGATGGGCTGATGTGATAATATTGGCCTTAACTAATAGCCAATGGGTTGAGTTGGGGAGAAGCCTATTAAAGTTATCCCACTTGTCCCTACAAGTCTCTTACTTGTAAATTAGGATCATTACTCATTTAATTGTAATTGTGGAAAATAAATAAATCCTTAATTCCATTTAAGGATTTTCCTTTCTCAATTAATTCCTCTAGGCCATAAAATATTAATCCCAAAATTTTTGAATTTATTCTTTTTCCCAAAATAAATTAATTAAGGGAAGAAAAATAAGCCTAAATTTCCAATAATTATTCTCATAATTATTTTAGGCCAACATTTCATAATAAACACATTTATCATATATACTTATTCCATAATCATACTTAAATCCTAAAATAAAAAATTAGGATGTTACATCGTTCGCACAAATCAACCAATCCGGAAAATCTCCATAAGCCGGATTTAGCGGGGCGGATGGTAAGTTGGGCTATTGAGTTATCCGAGTTTGATATTGCGTATGAAGCTCGGCATGCCATTAAGTCACAGGTTTTGGAAAATTTTGTAATGGAGTTAACCCCGGCTAAGGGAGGTGAAGCTCAGGACACTTGGAATTTGTTTGTTGATGGGTCGTCAAATGTTAAAGGAAGTGGAGCTGGAATTATCGTTGAAAGTCCCGAGGTATCTCGCTGGAACTATCCTTACGCTTCAACTTTTTCACCTCAAACAACCAAGCCGAATATGAGGCTTTAATTGCTGGTCTGCTTCAAGCAAAGGAAAGTGGAGCTCGTCGAGTACATGTTTCCACTGATTCTCAATTGGTAGCTTCCCAGATCAATGGAACGTACCAGGCCAAAGGACCCCTAATGATCAAGTACTTAGGGAAGGTGAGGGAAATCATCACGGAATTTGACGAAGTAACCATAGTGCACATTCCAAGAGGAGAGAGCGTGAGGGTTGATGTTTTATCTAAGTTGGCAAGCACGAAAAGCCTAGGAAATCACCGGACTATTTTCCAACAAAACCTTTTGGAACCAAGTTGCGTGATGATCATCTCAGAGACCAGTGATTGGAGAAAACTCATTGCTGACTACCTGGAGAGAGGAATCCTCCCCGATGAGCCATTAGAAGCAAAAAAGCTGATGAGAATGGCGACTTCTTATGCGCTTGTCAATGATCAATTGTACAGGAAGGGCTTTCATTCTCCAATGATGAAATTCCTCGTGGCAAATGAAGCCCGGTATGTCCTTGCCGAGATACACGAAGGAATAAATGGTCACCACATGGGAGCTAAGGCCTTGGCTAGAAAAGTAGTGCGAGCTGGGTATTTCTGACCCACCATGGCTGTGGATTCGAAGGATCATGTTCAAAAATGTGATAGCTTCCAAAAGCATGCTAACACAATCAGGTCACCTCCAACCCAGCTTCATGTAATTTCGGCACCATGGCCATTTTTTAAATGGGGAATGGACTTGTTAGGACTATTCAAATGAGGCTGCTGGACAATTGCGGTGGCTCATTGTGGCAGTGGATTACTTCACAAAGTGGATTGAGGTAGAGCCCGTCGCCACGATCACGTCAGCTCGGGTGCAGAATTTTTTACAGAAGAATATTATATCGCGGTTTGGCATACCAGCCGAGATCGTCACAGACAACGGAACTCAGTTTATTGACAAAGGTTTTCAAAAGTTGGTATCTGATTTCCATATCCAACAAACTGCACTTCGCATCTGTAGAGCATCCACAATCCAATGGACAAGTGAAGCGCCAATAAAGTCATAGTGGACGGATTAAAAAGCGGATGGAAGATGCTACGTCTAGTTGGGTAGACCAACTGCCTTATGTCTTGTGGGGACACCAGACAAGTATCCAATCATCAACGGGGGAAATACCGTTTAGGTTAACATATGGATGTGAGGCCATGATCCCGGTAGAGATTGGAGAGTCGTCTTGGCAAAAGGTCACAGCCCTTCAGAATGAAGGGAAAAACAATGATGCAATCGCGGTTGAGTTAGAATTGGTGGATGAAGTCCGAACTACGGCACATTGCCGAGACTTAGCAGCTAAACAACTTATCTCAACCTGATATAACAAGAAGGTGCGACCTCAGTCATTTGAGAAGGGAAGCCTCGTCCTTCGAAGGGCTGACATTGGCAACAAAAATGCCACAGAGGGTAAGCTTGCTCCTAATTGGGAAGGTCCTTATCGAGTTACGGAGAGTCTCGGGAAAGGAGCTTACAAGTTGGAGACGCTGCAGAAGAAAGCTGTGAAGTGAACATGGAATGCAGACAAGTTGAAGGCTTATTATAGTTGAAGCCCAAGCTTGAAAGAGTGCGATGCCGGTGAAAGGTCATGTAATGAGTTTACTTGTTTGAAACTGACTTGGTTTTTCTTGTAAGACGCTTTGTAATTGTGAATCCATGAATGAAAAGGTTTTTTAGCCCATTTTCCACAAGCTGAATTGCTATCTACTTTATGATGATACAACATGTAGAATCCAGGTAATTAAACCCATTTTCCAAAATCATGTCCAATTTAAACGTGTAGAGGGGGGTAATAAATCCGCCTTCCAAAATCATGTCCGAAGTAAACATGTAGAAGTCGGGATATCCAAGTCTGTCTTCCAAAATCATGTCCGAAGTAAACATGTAGAAGTCGTGGTAATGAAACCCGACTTCCAAAATCATGTTCAATGCAAACATGTAGAAGTCGGGATATTCAAGTCCGACTTCCAAAATCATGTTCAATGTGAACATGTAGAAGTCGAGGTAATGAAACCCGACTTCCAAAATCATGTTCAAGGCAAACATGTAGAAGTCAGGGTAATGAAACCCGACTTCCATAATCATGTTCAAGGAAAACATGTAGAAGTCGAGTAATGAAACCCGACTTCCAAAATCATGTTCAATGTAAACATGTAGAAGTCAGGGTAATGAAACCCGACTTTCAAAATCATGTTCAATATAAAACATGTAGAAGTCGGGTAATGAAACCCGACTTCCAAAATCATGTTCAATGTAAACATGTAGAAGTCAGGGTAATGAAACCCGACTTCCAAAATCATGTTCAATATAAAACATGTAGAGGTCAGGATAATGAAATCCGACTTCCAAAATCATGTCTAAATCAAACATGTAGAAGTCGGGTAATGAAACCCGACTTCCAAAATTATGTTCAATGTAAACATGTAGAAGTCAGGGTAATGAAACCCGACTTCCAAAATCATGTTCAATATAAAACATGTAGAAGTCAGGGTAATGAAACCCGACTTCCAAAATCATGTTCAATGTAAAACATGTAGAGGTCAGGATAATGAAATTCGACTTCCAAAATCATGTCTAAATTAAACATGTAGAGGGAAGGGTAATGAAACCCGTCTTCCAAAATCGTGTACAAGTTAAACCAAGTTTGAATTTTGAGTAATGAAACTCATTTTTCAAATGCGTGAAAATCATTTGATTCACAGGGGCATATTGATGTTGAGGTTAGTGTCAACATTAGCAAAATGAACTCAGTGCCGTGGTCATAATGACGTAAGGAGCGCCCATGGAAAGCAAACACTTTTCGGTTAAATTGTTGCTTACATACATTAAGTTATGGCCCATGGCCAGAAAAGTACAAAATCAAGACAAACAAAAAGCCCTTGGACAAACACCAAGCAATTACAAACGACTAAAGCTGTGATTGTGTCTCAGTTGCTGACGGGGAAGGTTGCCCGTCTTCAATCTCCTCAGCCCCAGGTGGAATCAATTTCCCCTTGTCGCTAACATACGCCTGGAGGTGCAACCCGGTTGTGTTTAAAGTGGTATCGGGATTCAAGACTCATATTTGAGCAACAACATTCTCAAAAGACTATCTGGCAGCTTGGCCATATTTGGCAAGTTTGGCTTTGGCGTTACTAAGCTCGTCATCTTTTTCTTTGAGAATTCCATTCAAATGATCGTTATCCGAGGTCATCTTCTCCACTAATAGCACATCCCTTCGGTGGAGATCTTCCAGGCGATGCAAGTCGGCACAGGCTGCGATCAAGTCGATCGCTGCGGTCAAGTCGGTTTGGGCCGCAGCAAGTTTTTCATCCGCCAGGGCAAGCTTCTCATTAAGAGTAAGCACTTCTTGGCGCAGCTTCTCGTGCTCGGCCTTGGACGCCTGCAATTCTTCTTGAGCTTGGTCCCTCTCCTCTGTGACTTTCGTCAGATCTGCATCGCTTTTAAAGACATCCAGCTCGGCTCTGAGATCATTCCTTTCCTTCATCACCTTTTCAAGCATGCTTGTCGTCTTGGATAGTTGTTTGGTAACAACATTCAAAGTGTCCGACTTGGTGGCATACTTGATTTTAAGGGCGGCATAAGGTCGGATCAGGGAGGCGGTCTTATAGGTTTGTATTTCCATCTCGGTCAGCTCAAGCTTCTCTTTCTTGGTAAGCTTGGAGGGAGAGCGAAACTGAGCGGGGGGACGCATAACATCTTTAACCGCCTGGTTCATGCCGTCTGTCCAGAGGGCCCCTCCAGACAGAGTGGTGTGGTTAAGGGGCGTTGTATCAATGGTTGGGGTTGAAGGTGTTGGTGAAGTCGGTGTGGGGGTCGTAGCTGGTGGTTCTTCTGCGACTTTTTTACCCTTGGCTTTCTTCGCTCTTCTCTCTCCGCGCTTTGACCTACCTTTGGGTGCAGAGCGTTTGCACGGAGCTTTTGTAGCAGCAGCTTCCCCCACGACAGCAGGCTGGTTGCCCACTGTAGGGTCATCCGAAATAGGGAGAATTGGAGCCTCCTCAGGAATTTCTAGAGTTTCGTCAAAGATATCGATAAATCCTGGCTTTCCCATTTTTTCGTCCTGCAAGGAAAAAAGAGAATTGTCATTAATAGAAAAAAGAAATCACAGCAAATGCACTTTACGCGAATGCAAGGACATATAAGTGTATTATCCCATACTCTTCGTTGAACGTCGTCTAACTAAAGGAGTGGGGATATATTTGGTCGGATCCATTAGCGATTTGAGGGTCTTGGAGAGAGATTTGAGGGTCTTGAGAGAGTCGTAAGCCTCAACACGGCCGCTTCTTCATCATCGGATAAGCTAGCCGGGTTGGGAGCATAATCTCCGGATTTAAATTTATGGTGGGCATTGGTCCAATATAGAGGGAATTTTCCTTCAAGTTCCCGAAGCCGCGGTGTGGAGGAACCACGGGCAGTCCCGGGATTGGCCATAACCTTGACGAACACTTCTTTAAAGTTTTTCCAAGACTCGATAAAAGATCTAAAAAGCATTCGGTCGCGGAATCCCCGGAGTGAGGTCCACCCAAACCATGTTGCGCTATGTCCTACGAATACTCTCGTTTCTAAGGGGGCGTAGAAAGTCATAAACACTGGGACAGTACAACTGATTTTCAATTCCTGGCATAGGTTCTCAAAGGCAATGGCAAAGGCCCAGCCATTGGGATGAAGTTGCGAGGGAGCTAGGTGTAGGTGGTTCAAAAGGCACATTTGAAAGTCGGTGAAGGGTAGCCTTACACCGAGTAGGGTGATAACATCTCGATAAAGGAAAAGGAAATGAGGTTCGTGAAGCTCACTTCTTTGTGGACGAGCCGTGTCAACTGATTCATCACCCATGGGAAGTCTTCTTGTGTATCCTTCCCCATCCCTTACGCCGATTAATGTGAATTCGTGCGAGGTCATGGTATTTTTAATCCGGGTTACACGAGGCATTAACGGCTCTCTTTGGGGAGTTTGGAGCTCGGGCGGAGCGGAAGAGTTGCACTCATCCGCCGTGGAGGGAACAAAAGTGCGTGATGATGATGCCATCTAGACCTAAAATGCATAAAAGGGTAAAATCAGAAGATGATATATGCCTGTAGTAGCATTTATTTCTCGTGGTGAAGTGTTAGGTGTTCGCCTAAGTATACTCGGATCTCTCGAAACCGTGTTGGTAGGGAGAAGTATGTTATGTTGGCAGGAACCTAGAACCAAGTCGGCCTCCTTATCTCGGCCAAGTCTAGCAAGATTGATACTCTTATAACAACATTGGTCGTAAGGGGTTGGTCCTTGCGCTTTGTGGCGAGAAGAGATGTGGGACTGGGTTAATGGTGTCGAGATAGGTGGTTTATCTTGACGACCAGAAGAACTTCTGGTTGGTGTTTTGGAATTCTCAGTTCCGGTTGACCAAAATCGAAACTTGTGTGGATCAGAAAAAGGCTCAGAAACCCCCAGCCGTGTATTTCTAAAGTTGCATGGAGGTCTTGATCGGTTGGAACGGAAAATTTTCGTTTAAAGGAATAAGGTATGGTGCGAGCCATTTCCCAAACCCAGAAAACCCAGAAAGTAGAAAAACCTACTCAGAAAACTCAATAAAACAGCGCCAGAGATTTCAAAAATCCTCAAAGACCATACACAGAGAGTGTGACAAATGTGAAAATTTGAGAAGATATGAAATCTAAAAAAATCCGTTGTAATACGATGAAGGATCTGAGTAAGGGTTGAGCAAATGTTGGCAAAAGTAGACTGTCGTCGGGCTATCGTTGAGAAAGTAGACTAGCGTTCAGAGTGCAAAGTGTTCAAATGCGAAGATTGAGGAAATATATAGGTTTTGAATTCAAAAGAATTTGAAAAGGTCTTTGAATTTGAAACGACGGGGGCAGTTACGTCCACGTAGGCTGAGAATTAGGGTTAACACCCTAAAAGCATAATGATGTTTTTCTGAAATGACACAAGCATTAAATGCGCGCAGGTTTCAAGCGCAAATAGTGTGGCACCAACGTCAGAAAAGGGCAGTTATTCGCTACGACGCGCCGATGTAAATAGAAGTGATGCGACTTTTCATTTGCATATGAGGTACATATTATTTGCTTAGGGATTCCTTGTGATAATTTTAGCCGGGTTATTAAAAGGGAATTCAGTTTAAAAGAAGTTCGGTCCAAATGCTCATGACGGTCACAGCCGTGTTAACACGACTTTATCAGCTCGGTATGGATAACCGCGGTCGTAACCGGTTTAAGATGACGCGAGTAATGTCGACCTTTTGATTAAGATAAACTTGGCGTAAGGGGCCAAGAACGGATTGAATGATGAACCTGGATTGAACATTTAGTCAACCTCGGTTATTAAAGAAACTTCAATATCGGTGTTTGAGTGCATTCAAGCTATTTCAAGACATGTTCGAGAAACAGAAATAAGCTGTGTATTGATACTTGATGAGGTTACATAGTTCTTTTACAAAGGAATAAACTTATCTACTCGTTTACAAAGACGATTACAAGATCAAAATACAGAGGGTTAGGCTAAATTTGTAAATTTACTTTACGAATTTCCTAATTACAACAGATGATGGTCAACAAGATCCCTCCTACGACGGTTGGGATAGCTGAACCTAGAGATCGAACAGCTATCCAAAGATCATCATAGTGATGGAGATCTTTGTTGGATATGCTGGAGACCCTAGAAAAGTTGAGCCAAGTCAATGAAGACCGGCAAACATATCCAGGGCCTCCTGTCGCTGATGAAGATGCTCAGATGTGAACCTGATTCCTATCCCAAGGTCCCATACGAAGTTGAGCCAGATAGGTGAAGACTGGCAACTACATCTGGGACCCCAAAGATCCATCAAGCGACGTAGATGAAGACTGACAACTATATCTGAAGGTTAAAGCCGCAAGATAGCAGTCGATAGGGCCATTTTTTCTTCCGAAGTCGTGCTTTTATTCCCCACACTGCTGAAAGGTTGAAAGCTTCACAAGGGATGATGGAGTTTGAAACTCTTACCAGTAAACTCATCATTCTTTTGGGATATTTGCCCAGGAAGAGAGTAAGGAGGAAAACCAGATGTGTGATAGGGTGAGTGGCGCAGGAAGAATTTATAGGCCAGGCGAATTCTAGGCGTCATGCGCCAATAAATGCTAGTTATGTGGAAACAGAAGGGTCACGCGGTAGTAAAGGCTGTTTTTATACGAATGACGGTTTCCTTTCCAAGAAAAAAATAATGAATGTGGTTAAAGGGCGTGAGCACTAAATGCGCGCGAAGACCAAGGGCGGCTAAAAATGGCCAATAAATGCGAAGATATGATCGTATGATATCAGATAGATAAAGCGAACGATCATCAAATTAGAGTATACCACGTGTCTCCATCTCACCAAAGATTGGGGGCAACATGCGTATAGAGAGTTTGAAACAATAAACTCGGTATAATTCGGATGAGACAATCTCAGGTGTTATGAAGACATCGGGATAGTTGTGTAAACCCGGTTAGCTGAGGACATGAAAATGACAAGCTGATTAAACATGCTATGCCGAAATAAATAAAGCCTTGCTTGCTGTGGAGATACCCGGATATCTATTCCAAAATGAACCCGGTGCGTGCCTGATAAAGCGACAAGTCAGGAACTAGTTCCTGAAGCTTAATCAATCTCGGTATAAACAAAGTAGGAAGAGCCCGGGATGGCGAAAGTAATCTCGGTAGCTCAGAAACCTGAACTTCCGAGCTTGGGGGCAACTGTTATGGACTCAAATAATGAGCCTGACAGATATAAGGCCCAATAAGAGTGCCTCAGGCGGGAATCTCCCTTTAAGCAGGTACATGGTTAATTATCTCTCGAGTATGCCTATAATCTAGGAACCGTACGGGTAGTGGAGCGGCACTCACAGGACGTGGGAGGCGCATAACGATGGTGGATAGGATTCAAGGCAAGGAGAACGAAACCCTAGGTAATCTCTATAAATAGGAGGTTTCCCATCAGGTGTGTTCTCTACGTTCACTATTCCATTCTTTACCATTCAGTCTCACTGTGCACACACACCACCCCTCTGGCGAAAAGCCTACCCGTGTAAGCACAGTGATCGCTGAGCATTCTCTGATATCTCCTTCATAGATATCAGTGGATGATCCTTTCTTCTTTGGTGCTCAACTCTTAAGACACCTTTGAGGAAATCTTTGATCCAATATTAATACTTCCTAGCCCATCGAGGCTAGACATCTGTGTTCTACAACGAACACAATTATTATTAAAATTTAATTGATAAATAATGGATCTTCATGCTGCTAGTGAGCTCCAATTCGTTCATTTATATAGCATCGGTCCAATTCTTTGCATCCATATAAACTTTGGATACATTAATGCAATGTTCGTTGGCTATAATAGACTGTGCCTCGGGATGCAACAGGTTCACTTTAGATCTGCTCCTAGCCATGAGCTGTGATGATAGGTAATCACCCATGGGCCCCATTGACCAATATACATGCTGACCATCTTTTTTTTATAGGTTAAGGGGCAAAAATACACAAGCTTTATCCTCAAGAGCGCCCAACATCATGTACTTTTTTGGGGAGCAAAAATACACATGAGCTTGTAAAACCAGGGCAAAAATCCCATCACAGTTAAATTGCTTAGACGTTTGTTAAGTGCATTATGAAAATACCAAAATGCCCCTACCCAACACCCTCTCCCTCCCAACCTTCATCTTTGTAACTCATCCATTAAAAACAAAGAAAATTATATCTTGTTCTTCTTGCCCAAATGTCGATTCTGAATAAAACATCAACGGATCGAGAGAAAATTAAACCGAGAGGGACACATGGTGAATCGCATTCGATGCTATGTGGCAAACAATCAGTGTTGATCCAGAGCAATATATCATCAATTTCAGCAATCAACCAAAAAAGCTAACATATTTGAAAACTCGAAATCCATGAGGATAAACAATTTCAAATAAGAAAAAAGGGTGCATCCTAACAGTTATCAGAAGAAATTTGTAGAAAAGCCCAGTGAGAAGTAGTGGATTTACTGAGAAACTTAAACCAAAACTTAAATTTATCATCAATTTCAGCAATCAACCAAAAATTGAAAAACCCATATCGAAGAAAATCTTGTCGGAGGGATCGATCGGATTGTTGAAGTCAGAACCAAGGCTCAGGCCGATGGGGAGGAGGTCAGGGGATGGCCGACTCGTCTGGTGGTGACCAAGTTGAGAGTGAAAGAGTGAGCCGCGACGGCCGACGGTGGCACGACATGACGACGATGCAAATGAGAGGAGAAACAAAAGGGATGGGGAGGAGGTCACTACCTTCTCTTCTCTCCTGGTGGATTCTCCTCCCGCCCCCCGACCCATTCGCTTTAGACGTTGATTCTGCTGTTCCAGGGCATCGATTCGCTCCAAAGATAGATGCTCCAGTTCACCGGAAGCTAGCTCCTCTTGCTCCGATTGGGAGGCGCTCCCAGCCATGAGGCTGTCAAGGGTACGGTCGACCCGGTTGATCCTCTCCCTCACATCTCGCATCTCCGCTTGAAAAGGAAGAATTGGATCTAGGTGCCATGGGTGATTTGAGAAGCAAATGGGGTGATGAGAAGGAGGGAGATGACTGATGGAAATGGAGGGCAGTAAGGGAAATTAAAAAAACCTAGGCTTTTTGTTTTTAATAAGGTGGGGCCACTTAAAAACTAACGGCAGTTAACTCTTTTAACGGTGATGAGATTTCGCTCTAATTTTACAAGCTCATGTGTATTTTTACTCCCAAAAAAAGCACATGGTGCTAGGCGCTCCCAAGAATAAAGCTCATGTGTATTTTTGCCCTTAACCCTTTTTAATTTATAATTTCTTAACACTTTAATAGTGTAATTTAGGTAAAGGCGCGGGTCATACCTTTCAGACGAAGAGGTTTATTCTTCACTGTACTTGCAACAGGTTCTTACTTACATACCCTTGTTAACCCACGAGAAAATTCGGCACCTGGAACAGGGCTTACTATAATAACTCCACAGTCAGAGTTTGACCCATCACTACTATAATAAATGGTTCTACTTCTCTCAAAACCGTCTGTTTTTAAAAAGGAAAGCAAAAAATAAAGGTGGTGTCATTTTTTATAATTTTTTGACATATTGGGCGTCCCTAATTATAATTGGGATGCCTAAAGTTTACATTAGGTCCCCCAAATTTAAATTGGGGCACCTAAGGTCAACTATAGACACCTCAATTAGAAAAGAGACGTTAAAAGAAGGGGGATTTTGACGTTCTTTTTAGAGTTAGGCGTCTCAAATTTAATTTGGGATGCCTATGTCTAAACTTTAGACGTCCCAAATTGATTTGGGACACCTATTTGTACACTTAAGGCGTCCCCAATTTAAAATTGGAACGCCTGAAAATTTAAACCTCTTGTCATTTCACGTGCTCTCCTCTCAGCCACACCTTTCTCTCTCTCTCTTCCTTTTTCGTCCTTAGCCTCACCTTATCGTCCTTAGCTCTCCTCTCAACCACACCTCTCTCTCTCTCTCTCTCTCCCTCCCTTTTTCGTCCTTAGCCTCACCTTACCGTCCTTAGCTCTCCTCTCATCCATACCTCTCTCTCTCTCTCTAATTTGTGTATCTGAAAATAGCACTACTACAAAAAACACTTTTAACGTCCTTTTTTAAGACCATTAGACATTGTTTTCAAGGGTCGTAAAAAATAGTCATTGAATTTCAACGATTGTTATAAATAACTGATCGTTGTATTTCCACAAATTTACAACATGCACACATGCTAGGTAGTCCATAGAATCATCTAAAACACAATATAAGGCACAATTTGAACAAACTAAAGCCTCATGAAAGAAAGAATGGATTTAAAATGGACGATAAACAACACCATTCAAGATTTGACACAAGAAATAGAGCGTTTCATGTCCAACGAAGCACAAAATAAGAAGAAAAATAAATAAAACATCTTAAGTCTTAACTAAATGAAACAAAAGAAAAATAAAAGAAAGAACTAAGAAATACAGTAGAAAAACACTACAATGGAACTATCCATTCAAAATTTTCAACAAAAGAAAGCACCAGGGAATAGAGCTTCGATATCCTCATCATCGCTTGTGGGGGGGCTTCCTCCTCTTCACGGTGCTCGGGATCGTTGCTCGACATATTGTTTAGTGAGAGAGAGAGAGAGAGAGAGACGCAGATTTGCAGCGAGATCTTAAATCGCTAGCAAGCGAAAGATCTAGAGGCCTGGCGGCACGCTCATAGTTCAAGGCAGAGAGCGAGTCGGAGTCGCTCACGCCACGATAGCAAACCTCCTTGGTGGCAAGGGTAGGGCCGTTGGGTGCGGCGATGGAGATGAGTGGGTCTCGAGACTCTTATTGAAAGGTTGCGTTTAGGATAGGTTTGAGGAAGACATTCTGCACTGTTGGGTTTTGAAGAGAAAACTTTATATTTTTATAGAAGAGAGGAAAAAATAAAATATCAAAGACGCGAGATTGAAGTTGAAATATTTAAAAAATTTGAGTTTTAACGACTGGTTTTGAAAAACCAGTCATTGTAACTCAAAATAAAAAATAAAATAAAATGGCATGAGGTTTTAATTAAATGATATTGATATATTTTTTACAGATATATATATAAAAGAGATATATTGTTTAATTTATTAAATTTAATTAGGAACAACTAAATGAAAATACGATTACATTTCTTTTCTTAACTATCAAAATTCTTGGCTACATACTAGGAAATGGCTATAAATATGCGATAAAATCATATATATATATATATATATATATATATATATATATATATATATATATATATATATATATATATATATATATAAGAGACATATTGTTTAATTTATTAAATTTAATTATTATGAACTAACTAAATGAAAATACGGATAGATTTCTTCCCTTAACTATCGAAATTTTAGGCTACATTCTAGGAAATAGTTATAAATATGGGATAAAATTATAGTAATCATATAATTTTGAAGCTTTTATTCTAACGGTAAGTAGTACTAATTTTTTGTAAAATAAAATTAAATGGTGTCTCAAAATAATAAAAAATAAAATAAATGGTGTCTAAGATACAATGACGGTTTTTATTAAAGCGATCGTTGTATCACAACATTTAACTTAATAAAATAAATGGTGTCTAAGATGTTGGAAATTATGCCCTAGGGGCAAGTCATTGTACTTTAGATGTTTATGTTAAAGTATTCTCCTTTAGTTATCATTTCATTTGCATGTTTATAGTGATAACTGATCCTTGGATATATCTTATAGATTATCCTAAATGTCCCTCAACAACAGGAAGTTGACATTCTCCATGCCTCATTCTTGACCAAATTATCGCGTGGCAAAAGAGACGTGACATGGTTGTACGATAGGTTGTATTGTATCATCGATCCCCATATGAATTGGGTAGTCGCAATGTCTTGTTAGAGGCCGCTTGCGACTTGTGGGCTTTAATCTGATATTGGCCATGACTAATCTCATGTGGGCCTGCAGGGTCGCACACAAGAATAGCCCAACACGAGCAAGAGTGTCAAGATTCATTGAATCTTAGATATGTCTAAGATTTAATGAATAATGTATTTAGTTTAGGATGAATATATATATATATATATATATATATATATATATATATATATATATATATATATATATATATATTAAATTTGAAATTAATATAATAATATTATTTAATAAAGATTATAATATTATTATATAATATTTGTTTGTTTTTAATTTATTTGATAAATTAAATATCTAAAACAAATAGAGATATTGTATCTCTGATTCAATTTTCGAATAAAGATATCATTTAATTTAAATTGAGATATAGTATCTCAGATTTAATTAAATAGATAGATATCAATTCTTGGATTTAATTTATAGAGATAAATTAAATCAGAAGGCTTTTAATTTGGATTAAATAAATAGATTAGATTAGATCTATCAGATAGATTTAATTAATATAATTTTTTAATCCAGATTCAAAATTTGAATTTCGAAATTAATGAGGATTAATTTTGAATATAATACGCCTACCAGGTTTAGAAAAACCTACGGGATTTTTGTCGAGCATATTAGAAAGCGCGAGAAACCCTAGAGAGAAAATAGAGAGACGAGAATCGAAGGCGCTAGCGCGCTATCGTCTGTGTTCGAGGTTATTCGTGTGGATATTGGTAGAGGAAGGCCATTCTAAGAGTCGACTTCTGCTGATCGAGAAGGTAGCCCACGGTTCAAAGAGTTCGGCATAGGTACGATTTGGAAACTCTAAACCTTGATTTAAACGCCGTTGATGGATCCTCGGATGGGATTCGTAAGTTTTATAATTCATTGCGTGTACGGATTCCAACATAAGATACTCAAGATTTTAATATACACACACACAAGATTTAATTATGAATGGTGTCTAAGATACACAAGATTATATATATAGATCACAAGATTTTAAAATAAATGGTGTCTAAGATACACAAGATTACACACACACACACATATATGTATTGTTTAATTTATCAAATATAATTATGAACTAACTAAATTAAAATACGGTTAGATTTCGTCTCTTAACTATCAAAATTCTAAACTACATATTAGGGAAATAGATAAAAATATGTGATACAACGACTGTTTTTATAAAACTAGTCATTGTATCCCAACATTTAACGTCTGTTTTATAAAACAGACGTTAAATGTTCACTTTTAACGTCGATTTTTAAAGAAACAGATGTTAAAGTTAAGCTGAAAATTATAACAGTGTCACCCCCAACATTTGCATTTCTGTGCTTTATTCTATTGAACATTTTGCTATCACATTGTAAGAGTAGTGCTGCGATTTTATTTCTGGTTTGGTTGTGTCTGATTCCAACGGGGTAATAGTTTTATTGATGCTATGTCTTTTTCCCTTTATCCCTCAGGTGGTGCACAAGTCTCAAGCCTCTCAACTTCCTCTTTTCTGTCATGATTATTCTAGAATTTTGGATCTGTAATTTTTAGAGTCCTATTTTTAGACCTGAAATTTTGGATCTTGAATTTTTAGAGTCCGATTTTTAGATCTTGAATTTTGGATATGGAATTTTTAGAGTCTGATTTTGGATCTGAGGCAACCACCAGTACTTCCATGTTTTTAGATCTGGAATTTTGGACCTCCGTGACCTTGTTCTTCGACCTCCTTGTTCGAGTGAAGCTTATGCTCCTCAACCTGCGAATAAGAATTTTAGAGTCGAAAGCAACCAAGAGACCATGAATCTCTACTTTATGCCTCTAACAAGTGGTCTACCTAGATTCCAACTTGTTTCTCTTCAACAACATTGCAAAACTATCTGTATGGAGTGCTCTTTTTTTTTTTTTTTTAAAAAGGCCTACGGCATCCCAAATTTAAAGAGAGACGTCGTAAATAAGACTTATAGCTTCCCTTTTTATTGGGGACGCTGTAAGTCTAACTTACTACGTCGGTCACATAGGCATATCCCTATCTAAAGGCACATCCAAAGTGCAAAAAAACGGACGTTAAAGAGGTATTTTGTAGTAGTGCATGTTCTCCACAAGCACAACGTCATGTGTTGTCAAATGTCACAAACGTCTCTCACAATACATCTACCTTTCAAGCAACGACAAGGAAGAAGTAGGGCTTTGTCACATTGAAGAACTTCTGCTAGGGAATGGAAAGAGTCTAGATGATTACCCATCAATGCCAAAGCCAGCCAAGGAGAACTTGGTAGCTTGATACATTAAGAGTTAAACCATGACAAAGATCTTGAAAAAGAAGTGTGGGAGACCTTGATACATTCGATGACCAACGAACAAAGAATGGTTTTCAAACAAATTATAAATGCATTGAGATAAAAATGAGGAGGCTTCTTCTTTGTTCATGGTTTTGGCAAAACTAAGAAAATATACATATGAAATGCATTGGCTGCATTTGTGCGATCATGGGGGAATAATTCTAAATGTTGCCTCTAGTGGAATATTGACAACCCTTCTACCATCGGGAGGACTGCGCATTCTCGGTTATGTATCCCAATAGATGTGAATGAGGACTCAATCTATCGCATCACTCATAATTCATTGTCAACTTACTTAATCAAAGCAACAGACTTTATTATTTGGGGTGAGGCGCCTTTGGTCAAGTGACACTGTATTGAGGCATTCAACCGCACTTTACAAGATTTAATGAAGTGTAACTCTATATTCAGCGGCAAATGTGTTGTTGTGGGAGGTGACTTTAGATAGATTTTACCAGTGACACTCAAGGTTGGCAGAGTTGAGATCGTCAGTGCAGCAATTGATACATTTCGTCTATGGCGTGAGTGCAAGCTACTCCATCTTACTAAGAACATGAGGTTGCAGTCCCTTAGTAATCTGATAGAGCAAGAGAGAATAAAGACTCTCTCATAATGGTTATAGGAAGTAGGAGATGGGAAGATTGGCTTACCACACGATGGCATAACAGACATATCAATACCTCAAGAGTTGTTACTTCATGATGATTCAAACCTAATGAAGTCAATCGTTGAATCAATGTACCAGACTTACTAGAACGTATTATGTAAGAAAATTACCTCACCAATAGGGCCATACTGACTCCTATAACTGACAACGTTGACATGTTAGTGCCTGTTTGAGCTGGTGTTTAAAAAGCACGTTTATGCAAGTTGAAACAAAACTTCTCTCACATACTTACCTTGTATACTACAAATCACATCAAAAAGCGCTTCCACTACTAATCCAAACATGCATATTTAAATGATTACATGTGCTCTCTATTGCCGAGCAAAGTGATTGAATACTTCAATTGATTCTATTAGTCACACGAGATATTGCAAATGGGAGCTTTGAAGATGCATGCGATGTTGAATTTCTCAATTCTATTAAGTGTTTAGGCATACCTCATCACAAGCTTATTCTAAAGTTGGGTGTTCCAATTATGTTAATAAGAAACATTGACCAAGCCGTCGATTTGTGCAATGGAACTATGTTGCAAAGAACAAATCTTGGCAAAAATGTCATAAAGGCGAATGGATTGAAAGGAATAAGTATTGGTGAGGAGATTCTAATTCATTGTATGGATATGAATCCTTCGAAAATGAAGCTACCTTTTAATATGACGAGGAGGCAATTTCCTATTATTATTTCATTCGTAATGACTATGAACAAAAGCCAAGGTCAATCAATAACCAATTTAGGATTGTACCTTTCAAGCCTAGTTTTGTCACATGGTCAATTGTATGTGGCATTGTCCAAGCTTCAATGGTTTGGAATTATTCATTTTGGATGAATAGAAGAGATGTACTCATGAGACAACAAATGTAGTATACGAGATAGATCTTCCAAAACCTCATGCAAGACTTGATTGTCATATTATTATGAGTTTGAATTCATGAAATTAATTTTTGTTTATGATTTTTTCTGTTAAAATGAAATAAAATGTGGACACAAAAGTTAATTGGTCATAGTACTTATACATGTAGATTGCACATCACCGTGAGACGCACGAGGTCATTTGTCTTGTCTTGTTAATACTACATCTCGATCTTAATACAAGAGTCAGTTGACTCTTTGTTCGAAGAAATTTAGGAAGCTAAATAAGTTACATTAAAGTATTTATATTTATATTTATCGTTTTTCTTCAAACTGATTTGCCTAACTTATAAACTAATATATTGATTAATTAATTTATTTAGCTTCCTTAATCTGTTCAAAAAAAAGTCAACTAACTTTTATATTAACGATCGAAGGGAGCATTAAATATTTGTTTCTAATTAGAGGCAGGTAAGTTTGATATACTTCAAATGATATTAAATGTACTTAAAATTTCATAAAATGCCTTACATATATTGAAATATAGCTATAGTTAACATGAGGAATTTGGGCATTTTTTTAAATAAAAGGTCAAACTTCACTAAAAGTAAGATAAAACGATTCCACCATACACACATATATATAGTATATATACGTATCCATACACATATACTTATATAGTATATATATGTATGGGCTACCTTACATTAGATATAGAAAATCAAACCAAGCAACCCAATAAGCTTAGCAACAGTAAAAAAAACTACATGGAAACAAAACAACTGACAAAACCAAATGATCCATAACTATAGTATATCTCGGCACTCCATATATTCCGCAACTATCAAAAGAGAAGCACCCCGAATTAGGAGTGAGCAAAATCAAACCGAAATCGAAGGCTGAACCGAACCCAATTGGGTTTTTTTTTTCGGTTATTTGGTTTTTTTATTTTTCTCATTTTGGTTGTTCGATTTAGGTGCGGTTTTAAAAAAAAAACAATTAAAACTGAATAACCGAAGTTATCAACTTTTTGTGTTTTTTTCTCCTAAATAAAAAAGTCTTACCCTTGTTTCAATTTTTTCACACAAAAGTTAAAGACTTAAAGGCCCATTTCATTATTCATTCGGTCCAAGTCCAACTTCTTACTTCCAAGTCTAACTTGATTCCTCCTCATAGTCTCGTACAACAATTATTCTTCCTCCTTCCTCCAGTCCTCCTAGACAGTCCTCTCCTCTCGACTCTATGCGACTCCCTTTGCCCTAACCCTCAATGTCACCTAATAGTCCGTGGAAGTGTCGCCGTTCTCTGTTCTGATCAACCGTCTGTGGTGCCTTCCTCCTTAGAGTTTTATCTCTTGCACCTCCCTTTGTCTTCAACCCTCGAGCTTCATTTCTATCTGCAATGAAGAATTTTTCTTACTATTGAAGGAAAAAGGCACCTTTCGGTCTGCAATGAAGAAAAGTTTTTAGTTTCAGTCTTCATTTCATTTTTCCTTCTTCCTTCTTTCCTGTATTTTTTTTCCTAGAGGAACAAGAAGTTGGTCACAAGAATAATGAGAGCCCTTGTGATTTTTCCTTCTTCCTCTTCCCAGGCTTGAAATGAAAAAAATCGGGGACAATAATCACAGTACCGCTCTTTAAGGTCCTCAACTTAATTTTCAAACTACTATTTTCACTATAATTACAAGGCTGCAATTTTGGTACTAAAATACTAGTTTGTATGAATTATTTTTGCGATTAGAATTTTTCCTTGGATAGCAATTTTTTTTTTTTTTTGCATTGGACGGGCTTGCAACATAAAAAAGCCAAATAACCGAACTACACCAAGAACCGAAACGAAATTAGTCGGTTGTTCGGTTTCAGTTATTACAACACTTCAGTTTTGGTTCGGTCATTAAAATGCCTTCAATTCGGTTGTTCGGTTTTTACCGAAAAATCGAATGCTTACCCCTACCCCGAATGATTGCTGTAGCTCACCGGACATGGAAATCACAATAAGAAATGAACTTATGGTTATTACAACACGTCTCCCTCCTGTAGGACATAGGCCACCTAGGTGAACCATCGTGATTCAAAGTTTCCCGTAGGAAGTTAAAGTAGGCAAGAGGGATCTTCCTAATGCCATGAAAAGAACATGTGTTGCAGCACCAACGACCAGAATCTGTGGATGGACAGATGAGTACCTATAACAAAACAACATAATAGAGAAAAGGAAATACTCCCTGCACTCCTAAATATAAGGCATAGTTGACTTTTTTGGATAAATTAAGAAATCTAAATAAGTTACTTAATCATATCATATGTTGTGTATCCTTAGATTATATATCAGTTTATCAGTCAAACTAATTAGTTCAAAGGAAAAAATATAAATATAAATACTTTAAAGTAATTTAATTAGTTTCCTTAATCAATCAACTTTATCTTATATTTAAGACTGGAGGAAGGAGTATATTTTAGGAGAAGGGACCTGTAGGGAATCATATTCCACTAAGTTTGAGTAATAACGCGCATGTAAAGCCTTGTAATCCTATGCAATGACGGATCTTCTTGGATACAATGGGGGGCCATGACCCTCACAAAAAAAAATTGTTCAGATTTTTTTTTATAAAAAAATTAATATAATGTCAAAAGGTATGTTATCTTATATATTAGAATTGTTAAAATACTTTTATTATACATTTGGCTCCCTAAATATTTTTTTAAAAAAATTAGTTAATAAGTATACATTTGACCCCCCAAATATTTATTCCAAGGTCTGCCACTGATACTATGATGCAGGAGAAGGGAGCTATGGGGTTGAGGTAGATAAGAGATGCACAATTCCTTATAAAGCACATAAAGTATGTGCAATGAGTTGAAAAGGCAAGCAAAGCACAGAACACAAATCTAATAACATATAGGGTCTGTTTGGATCAGTGCAAATTTGAGGAAGGAAATGGAAAATAGGCATTTTTCGTCCAGCAGTGCTGTTTGGTGTGCATTTTCTCAGGAAATTGTTTTTTGGCGACGGGTGGCGACGATGTAGAGAGGGTGACGAAAGGGGAAGAAAAAGGCGACGATGGTGACGATGCGGAGAGGGCGACGGAGGGGGAAGAAGAAGCCGACGATGGCAGATCCATCAGTGACGGTGGAAGAGGAAGAAGTCGATGGTGGTGGTGATGTGAAGAAGGTGATGGAGGTGGAAAAAGCCAATGGTGGTGGTGATGTCGAGAGGGTGACAGAGGAGGAAGAAGAAGCCGACCCATTTTATTCCTATGATATATGGGCAAAATGGTCTTTTACTTATTTTCCTATCTTATTTTCTTCTAAGCAAATAAAAATCTTCCTATCAACCCATTTTCTTTTCAAATGCGAACCAAATGCGTCAGAAGAAAAATATTTCCCGTTCCTTTCCATTCCTACCTTTTTATTTTATCCAAACGGGCCCTTAGAGGACGCCAATGAGCTTTAACCTAGACAATAAAACAAGAAAATTTCATTGGATGATCTATGAAAAATTGAAAGAAAGTATGGGGATGAAGATGAAGAAAGGTGTTGCACCATGAGGATAGGGGCCCACAATGAAAAAAAAGGAGAGAGAGAGAGAAGTATTAAGAAATTTATTTAAATAATTTATTTAAATTTGATTTTTATTTAAAATTAAAATACTATAAATCAAGTAAAATGCCATGTAGGATTTAAATTGAATGAGGTAGTGTTGTAATTCTAGCTTGTTTAGTTAGCATTGCATTATCACCAATTAATTTTGCTTAGTTAATATTTTCTTTCAGTAAAATTAACGATGTTAAATTTTAAGGATTAAAAATGTAATTAATAAATTTAAAGGACTAAAATTATATTTTGGCCTTGAAATATCATAAACTTTATATTTAATATATTTATAAAAAAATATTTATAGTGACATGTATTATAATTTTTTGAAAAAAAATGTTCATATTAATAAAACGAACTCATTGTTTAAAAATATTGTATGTTTATGTTTTTACCACGATAGTTAATATATTTCGTGGCAAAAAAAAAAAAGATAGTTAATACTTTTTTTTTACCAAGATAGTTAATATATTTAAACTATAAAATATTTTGTTTTATTAAATATTAATGTTGATATATATATATACATACACATGTAGGAAAACATAAATTATAGAGTAATGAAACTTTAAAGAAGACAAAGAAAATGATACTCCCTCCTGTCCTAATTATAGGACATATTTAATCGATTTTGAGGAAATTAAGGAAAGAAGTTAAATTAGTCAATTTTACTCATTTTCCTAAAATGTCATTATATAAATTTAAAATGACCTAAGTGAAAGTAAATCAATAGCTTCTACCACATGCCTCTCCAACCTATTTTTTTTTCCACATGCTATCTAATTAAAATAATGGTCTAACTATATATACATATATATGTGTATACATATAGATACACACACACATATATACATACATACATATATGTAGACACACACATATATGTGTGTCTGTGTCTATAGATATTTGTGTGTAGACACACACATATACATACATAGATACACACACACATATATATCTAAAAGTTTCGCTGACTGGAAGAGTATACACGTCCACATACATATACTCATAAAAAATCAAACACACTTGAGAGAATAAAATAGGGGTGTTTTAGGAAAAAATTGACAATTAATAGAATGTTGTCCTATAATTAGGACAAAAAATAACTCTCAAATGTTGTCTTATAATTAGAATCGGAGGGAGTATTAAAGTCATTTTATACCAAATTGGGTTAATAACTCAATTTTGGCTTCTTTTAATATGAAGAATTGGTTTTGAAGGAAATTGAAGTAAATATGGAGATTGACATAGATATGGATATTGATAAGGAAATAGGGATATGTATAGAGTCTAAAAATATGTTTGGTATCTTTAAAAATGAGACCTAATTTTTATTTGAAAAGACTAAAAAGCCCATATATTTAAAAATTAAAAAGTTTTCTTTTAAAATTAAGGGTTAAGGAGCAATTTGACCAACAAATTACCTCAGGAACGTTCAGTATAAATAACTTTTAAGTAGACAAAAAATATCAAAAAACTTTTAAAAATATGCCATCAACACAAAAAATGGAGTAAAACTTTTTTTGTGTTGAACGCTCCTAAATTAAAACTTTTTTGTATTGGACGTTATGGGGGAAAAAATTTGTGTTGGTTGCACATTTTTTAAATTTTTTTACCCATTTAAAAGTTATTTATACTGAACACTCCTAAGATAAGATAAAAGTTCGTTGGTTAAATTCCTCTCTACCACTAAAATTTAAAATTAAAGCTTGCTGCCTTCCACCTCTATGAAACTTCCGACCATCCACCGGCCATTCACACTGTACCTATGGCAATCAAAGCCATGCAACTAAGCATCAAAAATCGAAATTGTGGAGGAAAAATAAACACAGGCCATTGAGCGGGGGCGAGTGAGATTCTCGGAGTACCACTCAAACCCAGAGACCTACAAAATGGTTGCTCGAACAGGAGGCTAGTGAGAATGAGTGACAATTAGAGGCCATCGAAAGGGGGCTGCAGAGGAGAAGAAGGAGGAGGAGATCTGGTTGTGGACTAAGACGAAGCTATAGAAGTCGGAGAAGACGAAGATCTGGCCATCGTCATGCTTTGGGACGAAGACGGAGAGGATGAGTCGTCGTCGACCTTGGCCCCCATTTTATATCCAAATTTCTGATTTATGTGGGGAAGAAGACGAAGCACATGAACCCAGCCAGTGGTGGCCGCTAGAGCCGCCGTCACACAAGGTTGCCGGCGGTGGGGTGAGGTGGAAAACGACGACCAGAAGCTTGAAAAAAAAACTGGTGGTCATCGGCGATAATGGGTTGAAGGAGAAGAATTTCATGGGTTAATATCATGGAAGCCAATGCTAGTGTGTACCAAAAACCCCTTTTTAACTTTTTTTTTTTTTTTTTTTTTTGATGTTTAGATTTGTCTTTCAATTGGGTTTTGAAGAAAAGGATGTTTTAAGTCATAAATAAATTTCATGTTTTTGTTTTTTGTTTTTCCAACATGAAGAGAAGAAAATAAATATCTCATGGATATACTTTTATTAAAATAACATTATGATCCTTATTTTAAGTTTACTTTTAAATGAAAATTTTGAAAAAATAAAT
Source organism: Acacia pycnantha (assembly GCA_025563575.1). Lineage (NCBI taxonomy): Eukaryota > Viridiplantae > Streptophyta > Magnoliopsida > Fabales > Fabaceae > Acacia > Acacia pycnantha. Next base: position 1,358,607 of record JAMWYP010000222.1, on the reverse strand, counting down.
AATAAATTAAAATTTAAGGGAAATCGAGAAAAATTCTATCATTATAAATTTAATTTAGATGAATAATTTGATAAGTTTATATATATATATATATATGAAGAATAACATTATTCTTATTAAAGTCATTCTCATTAATTGAATTTTTAAAGGGGAGACTTTTCTACAATTTTCCCTAAAACTTAAGTAATTTAGTATTTTCAAATTTTTTCAATAATATATTAACTATTTTATTTTTATTAAATTCATATCATTTTGATCATTTTACATCTAAACTTACTTTTTACGGTAATAAACTAAATAAATTTTAGTTTATTAAACTGATTTTTTTAAAAGTTATTCCAAACATAAATCACATTACACAATTTAACTTTTACTTTATCTTACGTTTGCAAAAGTCAGATTGAAAAAATGTCACTTCTGCCACTGTTAATCTAAACACATCTTAATTTTGATGGAATGGGCTTCCGTATGGAAATCAATTCCATATCTCTTCAGTTGTACCAAACATGCTACAACATGAAATTCAATACCACCTCCGATCTAAATATAGGACAAAATTTTGTATTATAAACTTTATTTTATATTTAGGACTGGGGGAGTACCAATTTGGTCAATTCCAAAGCACCAATCAGGGTGTTAGAGATTTATTGAATTTATCAACTCAATTTAAAAAATTTCTATTTAAGTAGTTTTGTATATGAGATTTCCTCTATCAATAAATGTTAACAAATTTGCACAAAACGTTAATTTAATTAATAATAAGAGGGAATGTCAAATTAAAAGGTAGCTCTGCTAGGGTTTTCTTGGTCGACAAGGGGATGACTCTCGAGGGGGGGCTGAAGGACCGTTCCTATGTAGGAGTAGTGCATACAGTTCATTCATTGTGGGATGGGGAGTTGGAAACTGATAACGTGGATGAAGATACGGGTTTTGAAGAAGAAATAACACAACAGCAGAATGAGAAGGGTATAATGGTGTTTTTCACTCTCGGATGGTTTCAAACAGAGAGCATGGTGTTGTTGGCATCAAACTCTCGTTGTTAAAGCCTTAGGAAGAAAATTTACCTGTGATTACATGCGTCAGCGGCTGGAGGCTCTCTGGGCAAGAAGTGGAAGAATTGTTGTTACGGATGTGGCAACCAGTTACTATTTGGTCTGCTTTGAATCCTTGCATGATCTCAATCTAGCCAAAAACGAAGGACCTTGGATGGTGCAGAAGCATTATATTGCAGTTCAAGAGTGGAGGCTGACTTTTGATCCGGAGGTTGACGAAATTAGTAAGATAAAGGTGTGGGTAAATCTTGTGGCATTCCCACCGGAGTTTGTTAAGACTCAATTATTGAAAGATATTGGTAATTTCATTGGAAGATTTATTCGGACGAATTCAGTGGCCACAAAAGTTGCTAAGGGAAGGTTCATAAGATTATGTGTGGAAGTTGACTTATCTAATGAGCTAGAATTGAGTTATATTCTAGATAATAAGCAAAGGGATATTGTGTATGAAGGACTAGAAGCTATATGCGCGAACTGTAAGATCTTTGGTCACAGGACAACTATTTGCCCGAAAGCAAGGTCTATTTTGGCTCAGACGAGTGAGCGGAGTTTACCACATACTGCAAATGTTTGGAGAATAGTAGGCAAGAAAAGGGATTCAAATCTTCATGTTAAAAGGGACGTGGTTGCCTTAAATGCTGAAAACAAAAATAGCTTTGACCTTTTGCAGAAATCTACTGAATAGGTGATGGCGAAGGATGGTATCTAGAGCTGCACTATTGTTGCAGTAGCTCCAGAAGAGGCGATCATACAGCCGTCGGGTAATGGGTCTATGGAGGGGATTGTGAATTTAGAACAAAAGGAGGAAGTAAACAATATACAAGAAGCGGAGTTGGTGTAAAGAGTATCGAGTGGCAGCTACTTTCACAGTGAGATCACGACAGAAGGTGAGCAAACTGTTGGTGACGTGTCACGTAGCACAATCAACCCGAATGTGGAGTGTGGGGGGGGGGGGTATTCGGCTGCTGATATGAATATAGGTATCAACGTTGTAGGCCAAGGAGGAGAGGTAGCAAATACCGTGGGTGTAAAGGAGCAAGTCAATGATATTGTTTTAGGTATATTAGCAAGTGCTTGGCTGAGAGCATGACAGATGGAGAGAACTTGACTTATTTGAACACGCCAGATGGAGAAGAAAATGTTGGTGCCATGTCATGTAGCTCAATGAACTCAAATGTGGTGTGTGGGGGGTATTTGGCTGATATTAATCTAGCTATCAATGTTATGGGCCAAGGAGGAGAGGTAGCAAATACAGTGGGTGTAAAGTAGCAAGATAGTAATATTGTTTCAGGTATTAGTAATTGTTTGACCGAGGACAACATGACTCCCTTGAAGAATGGTGGTCATAAGAGGAGAGGTAGACCAGTAGGAAGTGGAAAGGCCAAAGTAAAGGCGGGAATTGGTGGTAAAGTGTCTCAGGTGCGCGTTTTACTTGGCCCTTCTCCACAGTTTCCATGATGTCAGTCCTAATATGGAATTGCAGGGGGCCTGCCAATAATGATCTTGGGCGCCAGCTGAGATTTTTGATCTCAAAGTATAATATTAAATTACTGGTGTTAGTTGAGATGAAGATTAGTGGAGAAAAGTGTTTGAAATTGCGGAGAAAGATTGGGTTTGATAGCTCCTTTGTGGAGGAAGCGAGGGGTTTTTCTAGAGGGATTTAGGTCCTTTGGAAATCTCAGGATGCTCATGTTGATATTTTAAATAATTATTTTCAGCATGTTCATATGAAAGTAGATATTGTGGGCCATGTTTTTCATTTTACGGTGGTTTATGTTGAAAGACTTGGCTATCACCCAAGAGGGGGGTGAATTGGGTGTTTGATTAAAAACTTAGAACTTTAAGAAACTTTCTGCAACTTATTGAAAGTAGTTTGAATGACAGTAATAAGTTATAAAGTGATAAACAATCATTCAAACTTATATGCTGGAATGTAAGAGATAAGGGAATAGAATATGCAAACGATGATTTATACTGGTTCGGCCCAATCCTTGACCTACGTCCAGTCCTCAAGCTCCACTTGAGATTTTCAATCCACTATCTTCTTTCAACTTGATTACACGTTCTGTACTTGAAGTAATCCTCTCACTAGGACTTACTCCCCTTACAAACCGTAATCAATACACCCGCTTGATTACACACTCGCACTCAAGTAATCCCCGGTAGGATTCACTCCCCTTACAAGCTGTAATCAACACAATGTGTTTCCCACTCAAGATCACCCAATCTTGAGTAACTCACAAATAGAAAGATAGAATGTTTACAATGAATCTTCTCTCTCAGAAGTGTATGGATAAACACTGAAGTACTAGACAACTCATATCACTCTCTAAGATATGTAGACATTGAAAACTAGAGAGTAAATGATAAGAATATCAGAGTATGAGCATTCTGAATATGCAGACTTGTGTTTCTGCATTTTCTGTGTATTCTCTCATCTCTTGTCTGTTGTATGTATATTGGAGACTTCAAACCTTTGGGTATTTATGCTGGTTGAAGCCATGAACGTTGGGAATGCACTGAGATTCGAATTCAGTGGAGAATATAGCTGTTGTGACCATAACTGATGGATATAGCTGTTGGGAACATGTCAGATTTGAATATTTGAAAGTTTGGCTCAAGAATGTCTCCCATGATGATGTTCAGGTGCTTTAGTAGGTAGGAGCCTTGTTGTCTGCCTTGAAGAATGGTTGGGCAACTTTCCAGGTTGTCATCCACTAACTTTTGTTTAGTGGGTATCTTAAAATAATATTTCTGAGCTTTGGAAAGAGTGACCTGTCATAACAGAACTTTTGAATGTTTGAATCCTTTGAGGCTTCTGTCCGTTGGAGCATCTCACGTTTTGAGAGTTTGAATCCATTGAAGAACATCATAGCTGAGCATTCAACTTCATTTGATCAAGTTCCTCGTTGAAATCTGTCTTCTTTCTCATTTCTGAAAATTTGCAACAAAGTTCATCTTCATGCTTTTGATAGATCTTGATTTCTATCAAGTTTGATGTTATCTCAAGCTTTAATCATCTGAAACTCACTAATGAATTGATTAAACATTGTTAGGAATGGTAATGAGTGATGATATGAAGTATCTAGATCATCTATGAAGATTTCGCAAAATGCAGAAAAACTGCTTTTCAAACTGAGTGTCCTAAACTGGAGTTTCCAAATGCAAACTGGAGTTTGGAACTGTTCACTTAAGTGCAAACTCGAGTTTTGAAACACAAACTCGAGTTTAGGTCTTTCTCAGGAATATGTCGCGATTGAGATTCGAGGAACATCTTGAATTTGAAGCCAAACTCGAGTCATTAAGTGATAAACTCGAGTTTTGGAGTCCCTCTGCCCTTGGTTGCTCTTTGTCTGATGTAAACTCGAGTTTTGGTATCACAAACTCGAGTTTGGAAGATGCTCTGATGATCTTTGCTCTCTGTGTGATGCAAACTCGAGTTTCTAACTTAATGACTCGAGTTTAGGTCTTTCCCAAAATCAGATTTTAGCCTCTGTCCCCGACAAACTCGAGTTTTGATTCCCAAACTCGAGTTTGCTTCTTTGATAGCAAACTGTGCAATATCCTGAACAGATAGTCAATTTTCGAGGGCCATATCTCTTTGGACTGAACTCCGTTTTAGCTGGTTCACCTATCTATGGAAATCCCTTTGAGTCTACTTTCCAATTCCACCAATTGAAGCTCCATTGGATTTTTTGTTTGGGAGATACACGTAAATCATTGAAGGTTGGTCTGCTGTGTGACGTGAATATCACTGTCAACTTCATAAATTTATAGCTCCTTCATCTGAACTCATTTTGGCTTGAATTGTATATCACAATGACGCATTTGGAGTCTAGTTTCATATGCCACTGGTTTCACCTCAATACGATCTCTGGTTTAGGAGATATCATCAAATTACCGAACGTCGCCTGAGTGAAACGTGAAACAGAGTTGCTGAAATGCTGAAGACCGCTGTAAACTCGAGTTTGTACTTAATGACTCGAGTTTGGCTTGTCCAGAGATGCCAGAGTTGCTGAAGACATTACAAACTCGAGTTTGGAGATCTGAACTCGAGTTTGCTTATCCTGGAACTGATTTTTTGCTAGTTTTAACTCTGAATTGATCCATTCCAACTTCCATATGATCTTGGAGACTTCTAACATCAATATAAGAACTTGAATAAGGATTTTCCACTGCATTGCAAGTTCTTCCTTCTTCAATTTCTTCTCTCCTTGTAGATTATCCCCCAAAATCATTTGATAACTTCTTGCTTCCTTGATATGATGATATTCTCATTATATTGTGCAAGAGGTTCTTTCTTCAATTAACATTCTTCATCATTTAAGTATATTCCATTGTAGCTCAAATATGATGAAGCTTCATTCCAACTTCTGTTTTAAACTTTACATCTACATTAAATATAAGAATTAGTCAAAGTAGAGGATAAATGTAGTATGCAACCTTTTTGCTCTTAAGAATGACATCTATATAAGACATCATCAAAACTAATCGAAACCAACATATGTAAGCCTTAGGGAGGAGGAGCGTAATTGTCTATGGGAGTGCCTAGATACTATTGTAGGTACTACTGTGAATCAATGGGTGGTTCCTGGTGATTTTAGAGGAGATTGCGGATGTGAAGGAAAAAAAGGGGGTAACGCTGCTGCCATTGGTCCGTGTCGGGTGTTCCGAAATTGATTGATGGGGTGGCAACTTGATGATATTAAGGTGTCAGGTAGTTATTATACCTGGATGGGTCCAAAGTGGGGACATCTGGATCATGTTTACAAGAAACTTGATCGTGTTATTGCTGATACATTTTGGCGAATATCTTTCGTCAAGGCGGATGTGGTTAATCTTCCGTGGTACAGCTCAGATCATACTCCTATGTTGCTGAGGTTGTCTGGTCCTCCAGAGGGTAAACATGTTAGACCTTTTCGTTTCCTAGCTGACTGGATAAATCACCCTGAATTTATGAATTCTCAATGGAAGACCTGTTTCGACCTCCCAATTATGTTAGCTCGGTTGGTTACACCTTTGGGGCGTTGGAACAGGGAGGTTTATGGTAATATTTTCCAGATGAAGAATTCCTTGAGCTCTGAATTGGAATGGCTACAGCGACAACGTGTAAGTAATGATTCTGCTATTTTGGGTAAGAAGAGTTGGAGTGTAAAAATAGCTTGAATGAGGTTTTATTGCTGGAAGAGATGTTTTGGTTTCAAAAATCTCGGCATCAATGGCTTACTAAAAGGGGCCGTAATACCAAATTCTATCATCTTAAAATTGTAACAAGGAGGAGTTTTAATAAAGTTGTCAGGCTGAAGAATGAACACAATATTTGGGTGGAAAATGATGACCTTCTTAAGGACATGGCCTTTTCTTATTTCCATAACCTGTTTTTGGATGGGGAACCTACCTGTAGGTGACTTACTTCGTCTTGGCCAAGTGTACCCCATAATCTGTTGGATGGATTGCAGCAGATTCCTTCTTGTGAGGAGGTCCGGAGGTGTCTATTTAGCATGAGAAGTTATAAAGCCCATAGTTTTGATGGATTCCTGGCGGTGTTCTTTCAGAGACAGTAGTATGTGCTTCGTCACCAGATTATGAGATTGATTATAGATGTTTGGCAGAATCCTTCTCATATTCGCTTTATAATTGCTACTCTGATTGCATTGATCCCTTAAGTTTAGGTACCTACGTCTATGTCGCAGTTTCGACCCATATCACTATGCTTAGTTTTGTTTAATTGATTACCAAGTTGATTGTGAGGCGATTACAGCCAATAATGGAGGTGGTCGTGTCGCCTTTCCAGTTCAGTTTTGTTCCCCATAGGTAGATACATGACAACATTGTCATTGCTCAAGAATTGATTCATTCAATGCATAAAATGCAGTGGAGACAATTTATGGCAATTAAGGTTGATCTAGAAAAGGCATATGATCATGTGAATTTGAATTTTTTACAGAACATTCTTGGGGAAGTGGGGTTTCTGTGCGCTACAGTAGAATTGATTATGCAGGCTGTTACCACTCCTTCTTTTAATATCTTGTGGAATGGGGGTAAAACTCCATCATTCAAGCCTTCTAGGGGAATCCGGCAGGGTGATTCCTTTTCACCATATCTATTTACATTAGCTATGGAAAGATTGTCTCATATCATTTCCACGGTTGTTAATGGAGGTCTTTGGACCCCTATCAAAGTAGGATAGGTAGGCCCCCTGTTTCCCATCTAATGTTTGCCGATGATCTTATGTTATTTGCATAAGCAAGGACTGACAGCTGGAGATTATCATGAAGTGTCTCTCTTTGTTTGAACATATCTCAGTTCTATAGGTAAGCATTCAGAAAACTGTCATTTATTTTTCCAGGCATATATCTGAAGATCTGGTTGTTTCCTTGGCGGCTAAAAGTTGGGCTATTTTCCCAATTTGCCCCTTATTAAATAACTATTTACCAAAATGCCCATGTCAGAAAACTATTTCCCAATTTGCCCCTGTCAGAAAACTATTTTTCAATCTGCCCCTGTTTAGTCGACTAAAACCATGGCTTAGTCGACTAAATCGCGGGCAAATTTTTTTTTGAAGACTCCCGCGATTTAGTCGACTAAAACACTCATTTAGTCGACTAAATCATTAAAAAAAATGTTAAAACTTCTAAGGCCATAACTTCTAGTTCTAGAGTCCGAATCAAGTGATTCTTTTTTGATTCCACATAACTTTTTGAGATCTATGCACTGACATAAAAATTAACTTCCAGATTTAATGAAGAGAAAGGAGGAAAAATAAGCGATTCTTTATTTTACAGGAGATACTAACAATTCATTAAATATAATCAAGTGATTCTTTAATAATATATATATATATATATATATGATTGAGCTCCAATAAAGAATTTCTTTATTCATCCTTGATTTATTCCTCTTAAACGAGGTATACTTATACAGATGAAAAGTTTACAGCAACTAGCAATAAAGCAGGAAATAATACTAAATCAACAACTACTAGATAGGAAGTAGGAAACAACCCTAACAACCTGCTACTTATTTGAAATACCTAAAAGAATGGAAATAACAATAATTCAAAATTTAAACTTTAAAATAGAAATAATTAAAATAACAACTTTCTTTTATATTCAAATAAGTAGCAGGTTGTTAGCTTTTAAACCTACAAAAATCCTACATTTATTTAGGTTTTAGTAGACTCAAAGCTTATTTATGGTCTTGACCTATAATATGAGGCTTTTTAAAGGCATACATTATAAGTAGGCTTGTAAAAATGCTTCATGCTTGGTTAGGCCTCATGTAGGCTCAGGCCTAAACCTAAAAAAAGCCTGTTTGTAGGATCAGGCTTCATATTTCCATTACAGGCTCAGGCCTATTTAGTCATGGCCTGACCTACTTCATTGCCTAATGATTTCTCAATAAAACGAGTTGTCAATTGCTTAATGTTTTTGCTAATCCTATTACTGTTGTTGTCAACATGATTTTGAAATTTAAGTGATATTTTTCTGTTATTTTTTTAGGACAAATTACTCAAATCAAAATAAAATTATACAAATTATTAAAATAAAAAATTATTATTATTTTAGGGATAAGATATTGTCACTACTAATGTCACTACCACTTTTTCACCGTTAGATCAGAATCTCATTTACCTTTATCATTTCTCTCTCCTATTGAGATTAATGAGATTATGATCTAACGGTGAAAAAATGATAGTGATATTGGTAGTGACAAAAAATAGTAGTGACAATAGGGATAAGATATTGTCACTATCAATTTTATGTCACTACCAAGTCATTACCACTTTTTCACCGTTAGATCAGAATCTCATTTATCTTTATCGTTTCTCTCTCCTACTAAGATTCTGACGGTGAAAAAGTGGTAGTGACTTGGTAGTGACATAAAATTGATAGTGACAATATCCTATCCGGTGACAATATCCTTTCCCATTATTTTATAATTGCCCATAAAACTGCTAGGCTTCCCAGAGAAGCTAGAGAAGAGACTGACGTTGACCACTTCAGTTCGCCCCCAAATCTGTTAGGGTTTCAAAATCCCCGCCAACTCTCTCCCTCTCTAATGGCGGTAGAGGACCAGAGTCCGGTAACCCCTGCACCAGTTCCGATACACGGCGAAAAAGTCTCTGAGACTGGCTCCTCCCACCCTCCCGTGGTGCCATCACCTTGTAATCCGAACCCTAGTGACACTTCTCCGACGAAGCCATCCAGTGCCAGAGATTTCATCGTTTCTGTTGCCGCCAATATTGCTTCCCAGCCTTTTCAGAACTTCGATCCTGGCGTTTGGGGCGTCCTTACTGCTATATCTAACAATGCTCGTAAAAGGCAACAGGTTGCATGATCCCATTACTATTACTTGCATCAGTCTCTCGTTCTGCTTAATCGTAGATTTTAGTCAACATTTTATATAATTTGGTTGTTCTAAAAGGTTCTGTCTTTTCTTTAGTTTCGTGGAAGTGTGTATTAAAGTTTTCATGACATCACGGAGATTATATTGGGAAGTTGGCCTATTTAAAGAAAGAACTAAGGCTTGTCTTTGTCGGTCTTTTTAAGAACTTACAAATACAGGTAATGCAATTGAAAAGTAGATTCTGCGTCGTCCTTAAAGCTTTTCCGTGAAAGGATGGATAAGTAGAAGTAGAACTCACTGTATATTTGAAGTATTTCAGTGAATTGTGTTAGAGCTGTCCAAGCTTTGAACATCATTAACATCTTGATTCATCTGTGCTATATTGTCTCTGAGCTTCAAGAACAAAGAGTTGTTAGGGTTTTAACCCTGTAGTTTTGAGCTCGTGCTTTTGCCGTTTTGGCTTTATCCAACAGTTTTTATGCGAAGTTTGTATTTGGTCAACTATTTATTACAGTTGCGCATTTGATCTGATTGAGAGTTTGTAAACAGGGTATTAATATGTTATTAACAGCCAATGAGCACTTTATTGGGCGTGTGGTAGAGGATGTACGTTTCCAGATTGATTCGCCTTCCGTTAGTGCTAAACATTGCATAATATACAGAACGGAAGGAACTGATGAAAAAATGGAGAGCACGGCATCAATTTGGTTGAAAGATACAAGGTGATTTTCATATCCTGCATCCCCCACCCCCTTTCTAACCAATAGGAAGAGCATGGTTTTTCTTTCTTCTTATATTCTGATTCTTGCAAAGCCTTGTTCAGCTCAAATGGAACTTATCTCAACTGGGAGAGGCTAAAAAAGAATAGTACTGCTGTCAAAGTCTGTCATGGAGATATCATATCATTTGCTGCTCCTCCTCAGCATGGTAACAAGAATTCCTCTCATTGGATTGATATATTCTTTTTCTTTTAACGTATTAGTCTTCCAGTTCTCTCTGTTTTTATAACTTCTATATAATTGGCCATTTTTCCAGTATTTGTATGCTGGAACACTGCTTTTATTGTATTCAATCTTTTAGTTTCTTTTAATAATAAATTATTTCCTGAAAAATAATATTTATTAGCCTTTTGATTTAAAATGTTGTTCTTTGTTTCTGCATTTCACCTGTTAGTGCAATTTTCTTGTTACATGCTGAGAAATTTCTTCTTGTACAAATTTTCTGCCTTTGGTTTATATTTATTTGTTTGTTATTTTTTTGGGGAGACATAAAGAGTATTCTCTGCTTGTCTTTATATCGGTGAGGCTTCAGGGTTATACATGTGTTCTCTTTCTAAATTATTGAAGGTTCTGTTTCATCATGCAGAGCTGGCGTGTGCTTTTGTATTTCGAGAGGTGCTCAAGTCTGCTTCTGTGCTGTTGTATAATGGGGCACCTAAAAGAAAATTGGGTAATGTTATGATCTGGAGCACAAATATTCAATCATTCAGTTCATTCTTGCATTATACTTTGCAATATGCGCAAACATTGAGTGCTGGCTCCTAGTTGGATATCTATTAGACATCAAGTGAGGCAAAAGAAAATGAAGGAGAATAATCTTTACTTGTAATTTTGAGAATGAATTGCGAATACAAATTCACAATTGAAGACATCTTAAACCTGGTGTGCTATTAATATCAGCTTAAAGTTTCACATACTTGATAAGATTCATGGTTTTCTCACTGTGCATCTGTGTGATGGCACATGTTTATGAAATTATGCATCATGTAATCTTAATATTTGATAATTAGGAAATGATACTTTGATTTATATTTTACATTGATATGTTTTCTTTAGTTTAACTTTTCTGTACTTTGTTCTTCTATTTGAATATGTAGAAGAATTTGCTTCTGAAAATAAGAGATTAAGAGGGTTAGGAATCGGTGCTCCTGAGGGTCCCATATCACTTGATGATTTTCGAAGCCTCCAAAGATCAAACACGGTGGGTTTGATTTAGAATAGTCAATAGTTACAGTATTACGGAGTGGTGCCCCTCTTTCTTTGATGTTATCGAGTATTGTTGTTGGCAGGAACTGAGAAAGCAGTTAGAAGATCAGCTTGTTTTAATTGAGACTCTGCGTAATGAAAATCGTGCAGCTCTTGAGCAACATGGAAGTGTATGTTATTGTTAATTTCTTACCCCTCTCCCTCTCACCCCCTGCTCGTTTCATAAGCTAAACTCGTGATGTTTAACAACTATCCATGTGGTGCATGGATTCTAGAAGTGTTTGATTTTGATTTCTACTTATTTTTCTACAAATATAAGCTACAGTGCCAACTGAGTTTATGTTCCATTCTTCAGGAATTAAAATCAGTCAAAGAGTCTGTTGAGAAATCTTACCTTGATCAATTGAAGGAATTTCAGCAGATGGTAGATCTCAAACAGAAGGAACTTGGTGAAATCAACAGAGTTTCTGCTGAACAAAAACGTATCATTGAAGACTTAAATGAAAGGCTCAATGCTTCTATGCAGTCGTGTACCGAAGCAAATGCAATAGTAAGCAGGTATGGTTTATTTCGTTCCTATTGTTTTAGTATTAATAGTTCTTAGTATTGGTTTAAATTGATCATAGATTTAATATGAGAAGATTTAAGATGTCATTAACTGCAGTTTTGACTACCCCTGACTAATTAATTTTTATGTTGACAATATTTTGGATAATATGATAGTCTATTGAAACGACATTGAATTGGTACTGGGATACATTTTGTATTTTACGATGGCTAAGAACAGGGATATGAGAGTTCTTACTGTATTAGAGGCTGACTGTTCCTTAAAAATATTATTGGTTCTGGACTTTATGAAAGTGTATAAAATTTGTAGACCTATGAGATTGTCTTGAGTTTTGAACTACAATAAGCAATAGCATTGGCATGCTTTTTACATGACTTATTTCCAGATGTTAGTTGAGAAGTATCAAAGAGATAGCATTAAAATCTTTCAATTGAGGCATTTTCTATGTGCAAATGAATTTAATTATCTAGTCATACATATGAATATCATGGAGTGCAGTTGTAGCTCCAAAGGTTCCAGAATGATATATTGTATAATGTTCTGCTCGCTACATGAAAATGTAGTCCGCAATTTAAAACAAATTAATTATAATGATTAGTTACTGATTGTGGATTATTATAAATTTAATTTTTGGAATTATAATATTAATATGCTGTATTCTTTTACAGTGTTTTGATAAACACTCTAAGTATTCCTAATTGTTTGATATCTTATCTAGAACATAACAATCATGGAGATTAATTCAATCATGCTCATATAAATAAGAGAATTCAGATGGAATAGAAAGAATAGGCAGTCCCCATTTTATTTGTCTTGACTAATGGCTATTTATCAAGCCAGTTTTCCTTCTCATTAAGGAAACATTCAAATTCAAGATATTATATATTAACACTTAAAAACATAAAACCTTAAAGAGAAAATTCCAAATAAATACCATTTGAATTTATAAAACCCCAAAAAGTATGTTAACACATGGAAATGACATGAAGGTGATAAGGATCAAATTGAGATTTTAAAGTGTTAATAATATTATCATTATGCCCCTTAGTTTTTTGAATAAAAAAGAAAAAGAAAAGGTGCCCATGCCAGAGCGTCGGTGCGGCTGGCTTGCACCCTTTGACAACTTGAACTCCAGCCACGGGTTACTAGAGCTCCGGCGTTGGTGGGCTCTTTTTTGGGTGGTGGTTTTTTTTTTTTGTTGAAAAAATGTAAGCCAAGGGGATCTACCTTGTTTACCAGCCATGGGCCACCAAAGCCCCTTTTGACATGTATATGCATGAGTGTGTATATGTATAATACAAATAAAGGCATAATGGTATTGACTCAATAATTAATAGAAATGACTAAATGCCTAATAGTATTGACTAAATAAGTAATGATATTGACTAAATGATTGATGACATTGACTAAAAGCATAGTGATATTCATTAAATGAGTAATGATATTTACTAAAGGTGTAAATAAACAGACCAAAAGCATAATGGTACTGACTAAATGCGTAATGAGATTGATTAAAGTCGTGAACTCGTGATGACATTGATTAAATGAGTAATGATATTCATTAAAGGTGTAAATAAACTAAATAAAGGCGTATTGGTAATAAGTAAATGAGTAATGATCATGGTAATTAAACCCGGACCGGCCGGTTCGGACCGGAAACCGGCGAACCGGCGAACCGGCCGTGACTCCAGTCCGGGATATGATAGAAACCGGGGTCAGGTCAGCCAAGTATTTAAAAAAAAAAAAAAAAAGATAACAGTGGAAGAGAGCCAGAGGAGACGCGTGAAACAGAGCTGTTAATCGCGACCTCCACCCCTTCGCCATCTTCTTCCTTCCTTGCCGGCGACCTTGCTTCACCGTCACCATAAATCTTTGTCGCCGGCGAGCTCCACCTTCACCACCACAGAGACTGTCGCCAACCGAAAGAAACAGATCAGGAACGAAGAAACAGAGGTTTGGTCTCGTTGCCTCCTCCAGCGTTGCTCTGGTCTGTGAGGGGTGAGGGTTTGGATGAGATTGAAGAATGGGATTTGAATGTGAGGAGAGAGTGAGAAAATGAATATGAAGGAGGGAGTAGGTTTGAGAGATCAGACGATGGAAGGGGGAGGGATGTGATGAGAGAGAAAATTGAGATCTATGTGGGGTGGGAGTAGGTAAAGATGAGATTTGAATAGTCTCATCATGTCATTCCATCCCTTAAAAAACGTGCATCTGTTCATCTTTTTTTTTTAAAAAAATTGAGACCTAATTAATAATATATAATAAATCTCATATGCTTGACTACCCGGTTTAGTTCCGGTTTGATCCCAGTTTGACTCCGGTTTAACCCACTGACCCTTAACTCAGTATCCCGACCGGTTCACTGACCGGTCCGGTTTTAATAACCTTGGTAATGATATATATTAAAGGCATGAACATATTGATTAAAGGTGTAATGGTATTGATTAAATGAGTAATCGAAATTACAAAAGGTGTAATGGTATTGATTAATTGATTAAATGAGTAAATGAGGAAAGGTATTGACTATAGGTGTAAACGTACTCACTTAATGAGTAAATACCTTTAGTCAATACCATTGCTCATTAGTCAATATCATTGCATCTTTAGTCAATATAATTTCTCATTTAGTCAAAACCATTACGCCTTTCGTCAATTTGTTTACGTCTTTAGTGAATATCATTACTCATTTAGTCAATACCATTACGCCTTTAGTCAATCCTTTTACTCATTTAGTCAATACTATGACGCTTTTAGTTAGTTTATTTATGCCTTTAGACTTTAGTGAATATCATTATGCATTTAGTCAATGTCATTACTCATTGAGTCAATATTATTATGCCTTTAGTCATTTTCATTATTTATTTAGTCAATATCATTACGCCTTTGTTTGTATTATACATATATATATTGATATATTGATGCGCACACACATATATATATATCAAGGGGCTTTGGTGGCTTAATGGCCACCTCTTGGCTTACATTTTTTCTTTAAATAAAAACCTGCCCCTCGGAAAAAAAAACCCCAACGCCAGTGCTGGTGGCCAGCCTGCCAGATTGTGCAGGCCGACCGCTAGAGCTCCTGCATGAGCACCTTTTCTTTTTTCTTTTATTTGAAAAACTGAGGGGAATTATGGTAAAATAATCAACACTTTAAAATCTCAATTTAATCCTTGTCACCTTTATGTCATTTCCATGTGTTAACATACTTTTTCGGGTTTCATAAATTCAAATGGTATTTATTTAGAATTTTCCCAACCATAAAACGTTCTGCCACTTGCTAAAAAAATATAATAATTCAAGAAACTTAATTTTTCCCCATAATATAATTTTCCATAACTCCTATGTTGGTCATCTTCCTCTGATGGCATTAGTACCCTCAATTCTTTTTTCTTTTTCTGTTTTCTCTAAGATTTTGGAGGCGAGTGAACAGAAGATGGGTTGAGAATTTCAATTGAGATTTAATTTGAGTGGAACCTCAAGCTCTTCTACTCTGCTCATGGCAAGAGAACACAAGTATAACTGTACCTGAAATCTGCGGAGAACCTGAAGCTATTGGTTTTTCTCTCCTTATGATGATAGTATTACTCTTTAATCACTCCGTTTACTCAAGCGTGCTGAGCATTTGGTACATGAAACTCACTGAACAATTAGAAATTTCCATGGTTTTTGGCAGCTAGAATTATTTGAGAAAGAATAGAAGGATCTTTAAATTCTTGGTCGGGTGACAAATGCTGTTCAATCCTTACCACTGAACTCTAACATTAGCTGACAGATTGATGTTTTTTCAAAACTATATGGGATAATGGGTGAAGTTTAAGTTTTTAAATTTGGCGTGGCAAACTTAAAATTTCCTTAAAAAGTTGAGAGATGTAAATTAGATTTGTACTCTTTTATGTATGTCTATACTCTTGTATGCATTCTTTTCTTGTGTTTGTCAAGTTCTTAAAATCAGTCTCCACTTAGCAGGTATCAAGGCTTCGTATTTTCTAACATGTTTCTTTGCTAATTTTGACTGCTCTTAGGATGTTGGATCTATATTTTAGTTTGTTTTTCCCTTATTTGTCTTTGATGGCTAAAACTGCTATTTAGTTGTTGGACAGCTCGGTAATGATCTCCTTTGCTTGGCAGTCAAACAGTAAATATAGCTGAACTCAAGGAACAATTACATGAAGAACAAAGTCAGAGAAAAGAAGAACGAGAAAAGGCTGCAGCTGATCTGAAAGCTTCTGTGCGTAGAGTTCAGTCTGAAGCTCAAGAGGAATTGAAACGGTTCTCCGATGATGCCTCAAGACGAGAAAGAGAGTTACAAGAATCGATAAAGAAGCTTCAGGTTCTGGATTATTTTTTACCAAATAAATCAGTGAGGAACTCTTCTCTGTTATTAGGACACACAAATTGTCATCTTATATTCATTTGCAGGAGTTGGATAAGGAAAGGTGTTCGCTAGTGGAAACCTGGAGGTCCAAGCTGGTATAATTGCAATTTTGCTTCAGTTAGCCTGAGTCAAATTTTTTCTAACCTCTTAACATTTGAAGTTTTTATCATTTATTCATTCTCTGCTTGCAGGAAGATACCAGGCAAAAGTTGGTTGTTTCTGATAATAAAGTTCGGCAGTTGGAAACTCAAGTACATGATGAGCAGCTTGCCTCTGCAAATCATTTAAAGGCAATTTGATATTTGAAATTCAGTCTTTAATTTCCTTGCAAAAATTTAGTTTATATTTTGCTGCAACTACATGCTATTACATGTTGTTATGTTGAATGTTGGATCAGAGAGTAGAAGAACTTGAGCAGGAAACAAGAAGATTAAAGAAAGAGCTTCAGAGTGAAAAGGTAGAGATAAGAAGTTTATGTGATACAGGGCGAGGATTTTTTTTAAAAAAGTTTTTGATGAAAATGCATCTGCCTTAACTGCTTCTAAACTTAACAATGTCACTCAATGAAACTACAAAGTAATTATTTTTGTGATGCTTTGAGACCCATGATCTAGAAGCCGCTTGTGCCTATTGTCCTTTGAAAAGATAATCTTGTGGTTGAGTCTTGATACCTTGCCTTGTCTTTCCAGTACATGTTTTTCCTTTTTCTTTAATTATTATAATAACTCTGAAGCTTTTTTAGTGCACTTTTTCGAAGCTGAGATAGTTTTTGCTGTCGGTAGCAGGCAGCTCGAGAAGAAGCGTGGGCTAAGGTTTCTGTTCTTGAGCTTGAGATCAACGCTGCAGCACGAGACCTTGATTTTGAGAGACGAAGGTTTAAAGCTGCCAGAGAAAAACTCATGCTTCGGTAAGGATTTTGGAGCAATGGAAATTTTGATTATTGGATAACATGAATTTGATAGAATTCAGAAGTTTTTATTGTGAATCAGTCCTGCTGATAGACTGCATAGACTTGCCTGCATACAATTAGGCTTTTTCCACCTACATGATAGTTGTCCAGTTCTGAGTAGATTTAAATCTGTGACTACATTTACATTTTGTCTTGTTCTTTACCATGATGATAGATTTTATAATTTTGCTGCTGAAGCTCTAGAAACTTAAAAGTTATTAAAGAAACTGAGGTTGTATGCTTGTCATGCAGGGAAACACAGCTACGGGCATTTTATTCAACAACTGAGGAGATACAATTACTGTTTGCCAAGCAACAGGAACAATTGAAAGCAATGCAGAGAACTTTAGAAGATGAAGAGAATTATGAGAATGCTTCTATTGACATGGATGGAGTCATTGGTGGGAACTCAGGTCAAGGAAATGAAATTGCAGCATACCATGGTAAAATTTCTGCCAAGGCTGGATCAACATCTTCTGCACAGAAGCGTAGTGGAGAGAAAGTTGAAACGTCCAGCAATGAAGCCAGTGTCACTGAGAAGCATGATTGTGACATCAGAAGTGAGGAATGCCGAAATACGCAAGAGGCAGAATTCACCAGTGCAGATCGTGACCATAGTGCCAAAGGTGGTTTTGGTTCTGACATTGATGGTTCTGGGACTTTGAAGGAGGGAGATGCTGTTGACACTGAACAAGTTCTTGAAACTCAAAGTCCTGCCCATTATAGTGAACGAAAAATGGATTTAAATAAGGATTCTGCTTTAGTTGGGGACACCATGCAGTTTGATGATGATGTGAATGTTCAAGACACAGAGGAGCAAGGTCAAACAACTTGTCAGGAGGTTCCTCTGGACACACAAAAGACCATTCTTGAGGACACTGAAGCTGGGGGCACAATCCGAACTGCAGACCTTCTAGCTTCTGAGGTTGCTGGTAGCTGGGCTTGCAGCACAGCTCCTTCTGTGCATGGGGAAAATGATTCTCAAAGAAGCAGGGGCAATAATGAAGGTGCTGGGGATGATTCAGTTCATCTGGTGGCCGAGAGTCAGAGTACTCCAGATGATGCTGCTACTAAGAATTCTGAACTCCGAGCACTCAGTGAGATGATTGGCATTGTTGCTCCTGATTTGAGGGAGCATTTTGAAGGTTCTGTGAATGATTGTGATCCAGAGAGAGGAAAAGGTAGTACTCGGTGTGATTTAGATACTCGAGCTGCAGAAACACTGGCAATGATGCTTAAATCAAAAAGTGTATCGGCGTCTGATGCAGAAACTAAAGGTAATGACAATGTTGAGGAGGACGAAGATTCTGAAGCCACTCAAGATAATAAATCTATGGATATAGATTCTGAAGCCACTCAAGATGATTCTCTTGGGTAATGTTTATAGGTGAAATCCTGGCAGTTGCATATGATACATGCTTGTGGCCGGCCTATAGAGCTTCTATGAAGTGTTCCAGTTAGGCCGTGGATACGGAAGCTATCTGTTTTGAGCCTTCTTATGTGTCTATTCCTCTCCACTCCACTCTTATATGGTTAAGGTATCATATTGTATATAGTTAGTTTGGCTTGTCAATATTTAGCTCTAGGTGGAATTGTATTTTGTCTGCGGTATGAGTAACTTGATCGTTGTAGTTTATATTGGGATAGTTTTAGTCTTGTGATGTATTTGGTAGGGAAGTTTATTATTCTTATATTAATTTTTCAATGTGGTTTTGCATGTAGTTAACACTGATGCTCTCTATTCCATTCATTACCAAAAGTAACCAAACTTTTAGAGTCAAATGAGAAACCGAACCTATGATATGAACACATCTTCCAGGCCCCTTTTACAACCATACCTTCAGGAAATGTAATTAAAAGTTGCTCCTTATTATCTGAACACTCTCTCACAAACCTAAATCCTCATTGTAGAAGTCGAACTTGGTGAATTCCCTTTGATTTGCTGGGTTGGAAACTGAGACGCCAGGAACAAGGTTTCTGTTTTTGGCTCATGCTTCATTCACGGAGGATGGATTGGTAAATGAAGTTCTAGCACTAGTTCAACATACCATCAGGCCACCTGATGTTTGCTTATCAAAATAAACAAGTACTATATTATTTTCAATGCATATCGTCATCTTTATCCCAATAACTCGTAGTTAATCAGTCAAAATCATTTTTTCCCCTCTAATCTTAAACAGACGGGCCCTGGAGCTCTGAACTCGCGATTATTTTCCTCCTCTTGATATCACTTTGTATAGTTGATTCTTCAGCCTCGTTCCCTGCTTTTTTTTTTTTTTTTGTTGACAAAAATGTGTTGCTTAGATATATCTTGAGAATAAAACTCTTTCTTTTACACAGATTAAAAAAAAGAATCCTTTGATTACTAGATCGATCCTTGACACATGGTGGAATCTCCTCATGCCCCATAGTTTGAGGCTTTTAGCTTTAACGTTGACGGTTCAACCTCCAACGATATCTTCTATTCTAAAATTTGGGATACAATGCTTTACTCATTTTCTTGGAATAGCTGACGCTTTGCAAACCTCATCATCCACTCATTACTACAAAACTATTATTACTCCCAATTGTCCTTACTGGAAAACTTATTTACCTAATTTAATTAAATTAAAACAGTTCGCTAAGTTGGTTAATATGATATATTTTGTCTAAAGCACCTTAATCGTATTCTTTAATTTCCTTATTTTTCTTGCTTGCTTATTATTAAGGGAGTATCAATAGAAGTAAATTTAAAAAAAAAAAATTAACAAATATAGGATATTTGTCTTATATTTAAGACCAATACCAACTTTTCAATTAGATCCTACATGAAGGATCATATGAGTACTTTTCCTATGCACTAAAATTGGAGCATGTAACCACCTACTTTATCCACCGTCATCTCTTTGGTTCCTTCGTCGATGATAATTTTACCTTGAAGCTAACGAACTGTGGATTAGGGGCACCGTTGTTATTCATCTATTATATAATAGAAGGAGACGAAGAAGAGATTGTGAATTACTCGTCTTTCGTCACTAAAATCATGATGATATTCATAGGCGATGAAGAAAGAAAATGATAGGGTTGTGAAGCCAGTGTGTCTGTGCAGAAGACCCGCAGTTGCAGATGGAGCCATTGGAAGTGGAACACTGTGCTGTGCGTGTGATGACCGTTCTTAAACGGTCAACATTGATTAACTTAATGACTGTAACATTTTTGCATCGGTTTAGAAACTTCACAAGTACTTTTGCACCCTTCTCTTGTTCGACATGTTTGCTAAACGATCATGTCATTTTTGCATCATTTTAAAGTTTTCATGTATATTTTTACACCTAAAAAATCTTTGAGTAAATATCCTTTTTTGTCACTGACAAAAAACACAGACCCCATTTTGGTCATTGACAAAAAAAACGACCTTATTCGTCCTTTTTATAGGACTAAAAATGACCATTTGGAAATTTGTGAGGGATCAAAATGTCCACCAATCGACCTTTATTTGTCCTTTTTATGGACTAAAAATAACATTTTTTTTTTTGTCAGGGATCAAAATGGGGTCTGTATTTTTTTTTTTGGTCAGGGACCAGGGTATTTACTGAAAATCTTTATAGTATGTATGTGTGGCGAAATATTTAATAAACAGATTCGTACTTATCCTTTGTTTAAACAATATTCTCTCGGGACCTTAAATATAAGATTATTATTTGTTTTTTGGAGAGGTTAATGAAGTTAATTAAATTACTTTAGAGTATTTATATTTATATTTTTTTTTTCTCCAAACTAATTAGTTTGACTAATAAATTGATATATAATTTAAAGATACACAACATATGATATGATCGAGTAACTTATTTAGCTTCCTTAATCTCCTCAAAAAAATCAACCCTATCTTATATCTAGAACTAGAGGGAGTACTAAGTTTCTTACAACACATTTATTCAAAGCTCTTGATAATTTATTATGAAAATAATTCAACACCATCATTACTCAAATTACAAAAATAAAATATACAAGACTTGATTTCAAATTGGAGGAGCTTAATATTATAATAGCAAAAAATTATTGGTGCACAAATCCTGACAATTTTTTTTTTTTTTGCTCGAAAATCCTGACAAATGATGTAACAATGCTTTATCAAATTCATCTACTCATTACTCAAATTAAATCAGACATTCTATCATTATAATTTGACTTGAGTATTCAAATCTACTGCCAAAAAATTACACAAAACGTTAAATTGAAACCATATACAAATAATCATATTAACCTTTGAAATTTAATGGCATACTCACCCAAACTTTTAACTCTCTATGAATAAACAACAGCCATAAATTATATACCCCCTTAAATTAATTTTTTATGTGTGTATAACCCCTCAAATTTAGAGTTTTATGCAAAAACCCTCTAAACTTTAGTGTGTGTGTGTAAATAAGTAGTGAACAACCAACATGTGGTTGGTCTAGCGAAATGTGGCGCTGGAATCCCTTAAGAGGTTTAGGGTTCGAGCTGCGGTAAAACCACTCGTAATCCGCCTTGTATGGAGCTACCATTGTTGGGAGGGTTATCTTTGCCACTGCAGAACCCGGAGTGGTTGAATACTAGCCACCAAAAAAAAAAAAAAGTAGTGAACAAAACCACTAGCATAGAAGTTATTTGTATAAATGCACGAGTTTAAGGGAATTCATTGTAAACTTTTAAATTTAAGGAGCTTATCTATAAACAATATAAAGTTTAGGGGTATTATGCATAATTTCATTTTTTTTTAAAGAATGATTATTGAAAACTGCATTTTTTTAACAGGACTTTGCGTGAATAGCATAAGTTTCTGATTGAGATATTCGAATCCAAAAAAGATAGACAAATGAGAATAATGGTTGGGCTACAAGAAGGGGAACAAAGGTCCATATATCACTATTCTTTTTCATAATGAGAGTAATTCTACATGTGGTGCCCTTAGTGGGTCATATAATGGAAGCCTCTTGGTTGCCTTTTTTTCTAATGCTTTTATGATCTTCCCTCACTTCTATTTCATCAACTTCATCAAATTGTAATCATATCATATTTCTTGTTTCATTATTACATGTTAGAAGTATATGTCATTAATAATATTCATGTATCTTTTCACAGTTAGCATGTTTTATCCTTTTTTTTTTTTAATTCAAAACATCTAAAGCTACTATTTATTCTTCGAATATTCTAATCTCTATCGGGTTAGATTAGAGTATTATCGAATTTAATTAGGGATAATTCTCTCAGAGATGTTTTCTACATCGATAGGGACTCAAATTCGAGACTTCGTATTTAAGCGGCCAAAACCCTTTCAACGTTTTTCTAAGAGTAGGGTTGACATTACATTTTAAAGGGGGGAAAACCCTAAACTATCAAATTTATGGATATCATCAAATTATACATATCCCTTTTTAAGACAACATTCTATCAAAATAAAGTACAATTTATTCGTTAATGACCTTATAACCTGGTAGCATGAAAGCTCTCAACCAATAAATGAGATGTCAAGTTTGATCCCACTTACTACCCCTTTAATTTTGGGGGGGAAAAAAAACGTACTTAGGACTTCTTCCTACTCATAACTCTCACCATCAAATTAAATTAATTGATGTTTTTAATGAAGATGGAAGACACATAAATGTGAGTGAGTGTAAAAGTTTGAGCAGAGAGGTGAAGAAGGAGGAGGAGGCACGGAATAATGATGAAGAAGAGGAAGTTTAGAATGAATGGGAGGGGATAGATATAATAATTGAGTGGCAGAGAGAAATTGAGAATTCAAGTTTTGGAGATATGAGAAGGACCACAAACACTATATATATATCTATATATCTATCTATGTATCTATGGTTTTAATTTGTTTGTTGATGGTGAGATATGAATGTCAACATATCACTCCACACTCAATTTTCTTCATTACTCTTTCTGCTATCCAACTCATTCTTCCTATTTTCTTTCTCCACCATCACTTGCTTCACATTCATCGCTGCATGCCTCCTTTCTACCACTCATATTCGCAGAGTCTGAGAAATTAATGATCCACCTATAAATTCTCATGTAAAATAAATTTGTGGAATAACTTATCTTTTTAGAGGTTATATATATATATAACTTCTAAACTTGAGATACATATCTTCTTAGGTTCTACTCCCTTCAGTCCTTAATATAAGACTAATGATCTGATTGATATATTTTTTTTTTGTAGATATTAAGTAAGCTAAATAAATTACTTAATAATAAAATATGGTGTGTGTTATTAGATTATATATCAGTTTATAATTCAGGAAAATCAGTTTAAAAAAACAATAAAGACAATAAAGAATATAAAATTTTAATAACGAGGATACTCGTGAATCATGAATAAAATAATTAGAACAAAATATTGTTTATTATCTATAAATAGTTTAGTAGCTTAAATGTGATATTTTTTGTATTAGTATGTACTACCTCCAGTCCTTAAAAAAAAAATATTTAATTAATTTGGATAGATTAGGTAAATTAGTTATTTATAAAAAAAATATGTGCTTGTTTCTCTAAAATATTCTTTTAAATCATTTGTATTGAAACTACCTCTTGATGCAAACTATCAACTTTATTCTTGAAAACTTGTAATACCCAGTTTCATAAGAAACAAGTTGAATCCATTTGTTATTAAATACATCGTCTTAATCATTTTTTCATAATATTTCCTAATTCTATTTATTTATATTTGATTGGTTAATCAATTATATTGGGAAATGATTTGATAATTTTTAAATTCTCTATTTTTTCATTTTTTTTAAATTTTATAACTTCCTCCATTTGACAAAAAAAGTTCGAAAAACGGCAATATAGGAGTAGAAATTATCTCTCTATCAATGGAATTACATCCCCATAAATAATCAGGATTCTATTTTTTCCATCCCTATAAATTACGTCTTAATTATAATGATTTGATTTGAAAATAGTGATTTTGTTTTTCTCTAGTAGCTTATATTTCAACTCTTTACAATCAGACATTTTCTAACCATAATAATTCGTAATACATAAATATAACATTCCAAATTTCTAGCTAAAAAATTAGGAGATTATTAAGGACAATCATCAAACTATTGATATTTAACGGATTGCTAAAAATTTGTAGAGACATTTTAGAAATTCATCAATCTTTGGATTGATAGAAATCTGTAGAGATTTTTCAATATCGTGTTTAATGATATTTAATTGATTATATTTTTCATTTTTATTGGTTAATCAATTATATTTTGGAAATGATTTGATAATTTTTAAATTCCCTAATTTTTTATTTTATTTTCTAACTTCCTCCATTTGACGAAAAAGAAACTTTCTAAAAATGGCAATATAGATGCGGAAATTATCTCTCTCTCTCACAAAATACCAAGGAAAACAAAAAATTATCCATTATGCATTATTCACATCAAGCCAATTAGAGAGCACATCTAGCCTAAGGTCGGTCAATCCGAGCAATCATTGAGAGCCCTTTTGTAATACCCTAAAAATTTGTATCATAAATTGGTAAAATTATACCTATAGAAAATAGGTGAATATGAGGTATCAAATATTAAGTTATAATTAGCTAATTTTCTAAAGGAAGATGTCTTGGAAATTAGAAAGTTTAAGTGCCAAATGACGAAAATGCCCTTGTAAGACATAAATAACTTGGGAAAATTATGAAAAATCCTAAAAGGTAGTAAAATAATTATTAAAATTGGGAGAGTATATTGCCTCTAATTTTGGTAATTTAATAAATTATGAACTTGGAAAAATTAGAAAGGGTAAATCAAAAAGTATTGAAATGACCAAAATGCCCCCGTAAATTTTAATATGAAGCATGGGACATGAAACACAAATGTCAGTGCAAAA
Organism: Acacia pycnantha; assembly: GCA_025563575.1. Taxonomy (NCBI): domain Eukaryota; kingdom Viridiplantae; phylum Streptophyta; class Magnoliopsida; order Fabales; family Fabaceae; genus Acacia; species Acacia pycnantha. Next base: position 1,333,481 of record JAMWYP010000222.1, on the reverse strand, counting down.
GTGGTGAGGTAATGAGTTATTCTAATTAAGAAAATTATCAACTATTGGTAAGAAATTAATTAGGTAATTATTGGCTAATTACTTAAGCATAAACAAGGGAAAATTCAAAGATAATTATGTAAAACCCTAAAATTAGTGGGTTATGGCTAAAAATTAGCATAAATATATTGGCTAATTAATTGGGAAATATTGAGAGAAATAAATGAGATTAAGTAATTTTGAACCTAAATACAAGTATGGACCAATAGGAAAATGTAAAAAAATTATGTAAAAAAAATTATTAAATTATATAATAATTAATTAGAAAATAAAATAAAAATATTTTTTTTTTATGTGTGTGCCGACATGGGGGGAGGAAGAAAAAAAAATGAAATGGTTTGGAGTGTGAAATTAAAACTCTTAATTAAAAATTAAATAAAGTAAATAGTAAAAAAAAGTAAATAAAGATAGTCACAGATTTAGAATTTGAAGAAAATAAATCATAACTCAACATCTGTGAATGAGTTGAGAATTTCCTGGACATATTTGGAATCAGTGGATTTTTGTCCATAAGTTGATGATTCCGGAAGTTCGTTCCGTAACCGAGCACATTTTTCGAGAAACTTCGGATGGACCGTTGAAACCCTGTATAGGATCAAAAATTAAGTTAACTTAGACATTTCTAATGAGAAAGAGAAGATCTTCAAAGTTGTGAATCCAGAATTTTGAGATTTTCCAAAATTACGCGAATCGGACACCGATCGGGGAAATTCTGTCGGATCAAGTGCATAAAGCAACTTGTGACATCATCCTAGATGACATCACAAGCTGCCACATAGGCCTCTATGTCGACCAAGAGGGGTGGATGGTCAAGATTGAGCCATTTCATCCAAGTGCGATCCGACGGTTCAGACTGAATTGGAAAATGACCTTTATGTCCCTAAATTTTCCTATAAATAGGACTTCACCCTTTGGCATTCTTCACACCATTTTCCTTTGAGCAAAACCAAAATTTAGAGAGAGGTTAGAGAGAAGGAGGAGCCCGGGGAATTTTGCGTGAAGCTCGAGTAAGTTTTCGGTACTTAGCCTTAAGCTTTCGTAGTTCCTTTGGTAGTTAGAGAAGTAATGTTGGATTAGTCTTTAATCTTCCAAATATGATTAGATATCATATGATAGGGATATTTTAAGTAGGAATTTTGAAAATCATGATTGGGTCGAAGTTCTGGCAAAATTTTGGAAGAAATTAGTCAAAGTAACGAAGTCTTTGGCGAAATTCCGCCAATTAAGGGAATAAGGGCAAAATGGTAATTTTTACGTAAAATTCCTGTCGTGATGTCAAGTATTGATAAATATGATATTATCATTATAGGATATCAGTAATCTTGATTTGCTGTCGTTACGCTGTCTGACGTGCCGCTGTCAGGACGTTTCGCTGTTTTCCGTCAAAAGTACGATTTTCCGCCAGAAGTACCTACGCTCGTCAACGAAGGTACGGACGCGTACTGTAACACTAACTCTGTGCTGCTCATATACATATATGTGATAGATACATCCTCGGATAGAGATTCTGTTCAAGGTTACCGGGATACATTCACGGATAGAGACTCTGTTCAGGGTTACCGATTATACATTCACGGATAGAGACTCTGTTTAGGGTTACCGATTATACATTCACGGATAGAGACTCTGTTTAGGGTCACCGATTATACCTACTGCTCTATGTTTATGTTCTGTCATTATTGTTCATGCATCTGCGGTTACGTCATGAATATCTGTCATCCGTATACTGTTTTATTTGAGCATAAGGTTAACCGTTACCTGAGATCCATTGTGGTAAATTGGATCTCAGCTGTAGCTTCAGGGTTCGGAAGGACCAAGGATGGGAGATAGGGGCAAGCAGCGCGAGCAGGCTTTCGGCCGGAGACTTCTTATCGTTTACCGTATTTACTTCTGAGAACAATAGGATGATTGTATCCATATCATATTACACTATGGTTAATGTTTTATTATAAATCAGTTACTCACTCGCTCCAATGCTCTACTCTGATTGAAAAAAAAAAATCCGCTTTAAAATGGGATGTTACATTTATGGTATCAGAGCATTCATTCTGGCATGAATTTGACTATGTTACTTCGAATAGTATGGTGCCGAAGGCAAGGCTAGTCTATGTGGTGTGCCAATTAGTCGTCGTTAACTTCGGTGAGGCCCCCATGATAGACACTTACCTGGCCATTCTGTTCGGTTAACGGAGTTAGGTTCTTAAGCCTTTTAACTTTGAGCAAAGTTTTGAAAATGAGTACTGATATGACCCTGGTATAATATGTAGAGATGGACAGAGACAAGAAAGCATGTACCTCTTATTTTGAAAGAATGAGACGTACCGGTAGGAAGTCTGTAGTACCAGGAATGGTGGAACGTAGACCAAACCCTGATAATTCCGATAATCTTGATTACCCAGAACCAATACATGACCCTGATCCATTATGCTACCCTGAGCCAATGGCTGGTATGCCTCTTGAACCGAAGAAACCTGTCGGATCAAATCATTCATCTGATGATGACAATCGTGAGTATTTGCTGCTGTTAGGCTGTCGAGAGAATTCCGAAAGTGAATCTTTCTACGAACCAAATATCCTACGTTATGTTCTTGATTCAAACAAAAGGCTGATAGGCGACCTATGAACAGAACGCTTGACGGCAGAGCGACGCAGCAAGACTAGCTAAGGGACGTATTTCCGATATCTAGAACTAGTCAAAACGATCTATGTGCGAAGAAAACGCAATGAGTTTCCTTACAACTAGACGATTGGGTAACATCAACCCTATACTTTTTTTTTTCCCGAGACCGACTTTAGATGGAACAGACAAATAAGCTCTTAGACCGAGAACGAACGACCAATATCTATTCTTATCTAAATCATCTCTAAGGGCTAGTTGTAGACAAAATGTAAACGAGAAGCTGTGAAATACGACAACATGGGAATATAAGATATAACCAATGGTCATAAACCAGCCGAGTGTTGTAACATATGTTATCATGTACACTATATCTTATATGAAATATATGTTTGATTTGCAAACTATATTATTCCCTGACTTGTCATTCTTGGTATATAAAAAATGGAAAGATAAAATGGCAATCTTAAGAGGAGCTGGAGCTCCCAGAGGCTGAGGCAAAGGCCGAGGCCGAGGTAGAGGAAGAGGCAGACAGCCTCAAATAGGAGCCATACCAGAGCAGAATGTTATACCAAATCAGCCTGAACAAAACGAGACTCAGGGATGAGGAGAACCTTGCAAGAGCAAAGAGCTCTTGTTGACGCACTCCTAGCAAGGCAGAACCAGCAAGACCAAGAAGCTGAGAGGCAACTAGCAGAAAGAAATGCTGAGGAAGAGCGAAATGCAGAGGAAGCTCGTAATGCCGAAGAAGAAGAAGAAGATGAAAACAACCAAAGTGATGGACACGATGAGGAACGAGAGGAGTCTGAAAGATCCCAATCACCTCCTCGACACAGGAGAGGAGAGAAAACCACACAATACTGGGTTAACCAGTTCTGTAAGCTGAAACCACCAGCTTTCCAAGGAAAACTAGACTTAGCAGAGGATTGGCTGAAAAGGTTGGAAAAGATGTTCAAAGTGATTGACTGCCCTGAAAATCGCAAAGCCCAATTAGCGATTTACCAGCTTGAAGGAGATGCGGACCGTTGGTGGGAAGTCACAGTAGAAACTTTACAGACCCATTACTGTCCCGTAACATGGGAGAAATTTCTAGAGAAATTTCATGAACAGTATTTTCCTCCTTCGGTGCAAATGAACAAGGAGTCGGAATTTCTCCATATCCGACAGGGACAAGAGGAATCTTTTGACGACTACTACGCCCGATTCACCAATCTATCCCGATACTCATCACACCTGCGAAAGGGCAACGATGAAAGGAGTATGGTGAACATACTGATGCACGGGCTGAAGTATGAAATTGGTGAAAGACTCATGACTCAACGATTCCAGGACTTGACTAGTGCTGTGGAAACTTGTAGGCTGACTGAGCGCAATCTGAAAGGATTCCAGAGATCCCGGAACTTCAACAACAACAATGCTGGTTGGGGTGGATTCAGCGGTGGGAATTCCTCACAAAGGAGGAAAGCGCCTTGGAACAACCCCCGTGGTGAAAACAAGAGACATTTTCAGGCTGAACAACAAAACTATCCCAATCTGGCGGGGTCTCCATCATGTCCAAAATGCAAAAAGTACCATCCAGGAGTCAACTGCGATGGGAAGCGAATCTGCTACAAATGTCAGAAGCCGGGACATATCAGCTGGAACTGTCCTGAGAAGGCTGCAGAGACAAGACCTCAGAACTCAGATCGGATCTTTGCACTAACTAATACGGAGGCTGGAGAGTCTTCAGGAATGGTTCAAAATACTACCGCTTAGTAAAAGTCTATGTCAGACATAAATAGATCCAAGTGCTAAACCAATCATATAGTTTTGATGCCTATACGGATCCTTTTGGGATGCATACATATATATATATATCAGCTACACCATCGGGTGTGAGCTCTTTTCCTTATAGTGCATGTCTGAAACCAAATTTCGAGTATATACAAATCTTGTTATTACTTCATGACACAACGATATTATCTATTGTTTTCAGAAAGTGGAAGCAGTTCTGGAATTGAGATAGCCAGAAATGTTAATGTAAATATGTAGTTTTTGGGTCTAGCGGGATAGTACCGCAGATTCATGATGAAATCTTTCATCACTTAAACAAAGTTCACAAGTAGGAAATCAAATCATTAAGGTTGAACAAAGACTGTGAGACAAGCTTTCATGAAGTGAGGGAGAAGTTGGTCACAACACCAAGAAATTGGTTATCCCAAATCCAAGTAGGTTTTATAGTGGTACCAATAGATATGGATTGGGATATGTCTAGCTGCAGCATGACAGTGTGATGACACCACTCTCAAGTCTCTTAAGTCGAACCAATCCACACATAACATGGTGATAATCATTATCATGTTTCTTAAGTAACTATAAAACAAATCACGATAGTATCATTAAGTATAAGGTATCTTATGTTGCCACGGTGTATGGGAGCCATGGGAACATAATATATCGAAGTACGACATGATATCCATGAGTATGAGATATATGGTATTGCCGCGGTGTATGGGAACCACGGGGATACTGTATATCAAAGTATGACATGATGAATGTGTAGTATGCGGTGTTATGGGTGCCACGGAAACACTAATGTACGCGGTGTTATGGGCGCCACGGAAACGCTAAAACACTAAAGTACGCGGTGTTATGGGCGCCACGGAAGCAATATATATATAGTACGCGGTATTTTAACGCCACAAAAAACACTATATATCAATTTAAAACATGATCAAAACTTTGTAATCAAGCCGGAACGAATTCTCAATAAAGTACGGAATATCAAAGTATTAAATGCTAGTATTCTTTTGGTCAAAATAAGGCAGACTTTAGTTTTCAAGAAGAATAACTGAGTAATCGGAGCATCCCGGTAGTAAAGCTAGCCTAGAAGAGGTTGCTTACGAATGAGACGTTTTGGGAGAAAGGATGGTAGATACAATTTGGAGTTATGAACTGGAAGTCCGGTTAGGATAGAGCAAATTTTGAGGAAGAAATTTTATTTAACGGGGGGGGGGGGGGAATGTAATACCCTAAAAATCTGTATCATAAATTGGTAAAATTATACCTATAGAAAATAGGTGAATATGAGGTATCAAATATTAAGTTATAAGTAGCTAATTTTCTAAAGGAAGATGTCTTGGAAATTAGAAAGTTTAAGTGCCAAAGTGCCAAATGACGAAAATGCCCTTGTAAGACATAAATAACTTGGGAAAATTATGAAAAATCCTAAAAGACGGTAAAATAATTATTAAAATTGGGAGAGTATATTGCCTCTAATTTTGGTAATTTAATAAATTATGAACTTGGAAAAATTAGAAAGGGTAAATCAAAAAGTATTGAAATGACCAAAATGCCCCCGTAAATTTTAATATAATGCATGGGACATGAAACACAAATGTCAGTGCAAAAGTGGTGAGGTAATGAGTTATTCTAATTAAGAAAATTATCAACTATTGGTAAGAAATTAATTAGGTAATTATTGGCTAATTACTTAAGCATAAACAAGGAAAAATTCAAAGATAATTATGTAAAACCCTAAAATTAGTGGGTTATGGCTAAAAATTAGCATAAATATATTGTCTAATTAATTGGGAAATATTGAGAGAAATAAATGAGATTAAGTAATTTTGAAGCTAAATACAAGTATGGACCAATAGGAAAATGTTGTAAAAAAATTATGTAAAAAAAATTATTAAATTATATAATAATTAATTAGAAAATAAAATAAAATTTTTTTTTTATGTGTGTGCCGACATGGGGGGAGGAAGAAAAAAAAATGAAATGGTTTGGAGTGAGAAATTAAAACTCTTAATTAAAAATTAAATAAAGTAAATAGTAAAAAAGGTAAATAAACACCGACAGAAATTGGATCCTATCTAGAGAACCAGGAACATGATTTCTAAAGTCAGTAAAGAATATGAAAGAGTGGATTTTTATCTTGAAGTAGACTGTAGGAAGTTAATTAGAGATCGGTGGAGCGTTTTGATAATAAGACGAAATAGGGTAATCTGTGAAAAAGGCAGATAGTCACAGATTTAGAATTTGAAGAAAATAAATCATAACTCAACATCTGTGAATGAGTTGAGAATTTCCTGGACATATTTGGAATCAGTAAGTTTTTGTCCAGAAGTTGATGATTCCGGAAGTTCGTTCCGAAACCGAGCACGTTTTTCGAGAAACTTCGGCTGGACCGTTGAAACCCTGTATAGGATCAAAAATTAAGTTTACTTAGACATTTCTAATGAGAAAGAAGATCTTCAAAGTTGTGAATCCGAATTTTGAGATTTTCCAAAATTACGCGAATCGGACACGATCGGGAAATTACAATCGGATCAAGTGCATAAAGCAACTTGTGACATCATCCTAGATGACATCAAAAGCTGCCATATAGGCCTCTATGTCGACCAAGAGGGGTGGATGGCCAAGATTGAGCCATTTCATCCAAGTGCGATCCGACGGTTCAGACTGAATTGGAAAATGACCTTTATGTCCCTAAATTTTCCTATAAATAGGACTTCACCCTTTGGCATTCTTCACACCATTTTCCTTTGAGCAAAACCGAAATTTAGAGAGAGGTTAGAGAGAAGGAGGAGCCAGGGGAATTTTGCAGCGAAGCTCTGAGTAAGTTTTTCGGTACTTAGTCTTAAGCTTTCGTAGTTCCTTTGGTAGTTAGAGAAGTAATGTTGGATTAGTCTTTAATCTTCCAAATATGATTAGATATCATATGATAGGGATATTTTAAGTAGGAATTTTGAAAATCATGATTGGGTCGAAGTTCTGGCAAAATTTTGGAAGAAATTAGTCAAAGTAACGAAGTGCTGGCGAAATTCCGCCAATTAAGGGAATAAGGGCAAAATGGTAATTTTTACGTAAAATTCCTGTCGTAATGTCAAGTATTGATAAATATGATATTATCATTATAGGATATCAGTAATCTTGATTTGATGTCGTTGCTGCCGTAAGTCTGGCTGGATACAACAGCGGTACAAAAACCGTGTGGTTCAAAGGTATAATACAACAGAAAGAAATCTTCAATTGGATCTTCTACGTGGCTTTGCTTGCTTCTCTTTTCGGCTCTCAGGTCCTCCAGGACCACTGAAGCTATAGGCGAGATCCAATTTAGCGCATTGGATCTCGGTGTAACGGTTAACCTCATGCTTATAAACGGTATATGTACAACGGTATTTCTAATTTCACAACATTGATCAAGCCGGTACAACAACATAAAGCGTAATAGTGATCTAAGTACGATTCCTTAATCACAGTGTGTCTAAGTATGGTTCCATAGGCACGGAGTATCTAAGTACGGTTCCATAGACACGGGGTATCTAAGTACGGTTCCATAGACACGGAGTATCTAAGTACGATTCCTTAGACACGGGGTATCTAAGTACGGTTCCATAGATACGGTGCATCTAGCACCGAACAGAATGGCCAGGTAAGTGTCTATCATGGGGCCTCACCGACTTATACGGCGACTAAATGGCTTACCCACATAGACTAGCCTTGCCTTCGGCACCAAACTATTCACACAACATATTATCACATATAATCATTCAATAATCATCAGATTAGTGTTACAGTACGCGAACGTACCTTCGTTGACGGTATACGGTACTTCCTTCGGAAAACGTTCTTTTCTACGGAAAAACGTGAAACGGCTCATTAGGCGTAACGGCTGCAAACTAGGATTTCGACGTCCTATAAGAGTAATATCACTTTCATTAGTGATTTGGCATTATAAGCGGCATTTTAGGTAAAAATTACCATTTTGCCCCTATACCCCTACTTGGCGGAATTTCGCCAGCGCTTCCGCTACATAGGCTATTTTCTTCCCAAAATTTCGCCAGAACTTCGACGCCATCATGATTTTCGAAAATAAAGACTAAAATAGCCCTCCCATCTAATATCAAAACATAAAAATAAAGACTACTCTAGCCTCACTAACTAATGAACTAAAGACTAAAACTAAAGACCGAAAGACTTACCCGTTGAAGACTTCGGCAGAACTCCCCCAGAGCTTCTCTCTCTACTTTCTCTCCCTAGAATTTCGAAATAGGCAAGAAGGAATGGTGTGAAGAAAAGTGAAGGAGGGGGTATTTATAAGAAAAGTTGTAGGATTTCGTAGTCGGATCAACTTTGTGAGAATCGATCTGGGCCGTCCAAAGCAACTTTTCAAAAGCTTTTCTTCTTCTTCCTTCTTCTTGGCCGACCTGCCCTCTTGCTGAGGTGGCACCAATTGGCCAATGGGAAGTGGCCATGTGGCCCTTCTAGAAGCCTACCGGATGAATTTCTCCGATCGGTACCCGATTCGCGTAATTTCGGAAAAATCTCAAAATTCGGATTTACAACTTTGCAAACATGTTCTCACTTAGTAGAAATGTCCAAGTTAACCTATATTTTGATTCCATATAGAGCTCCTACAGTCCAGTTGAGTCTTTCTCGAAAACGTGTCCAAACGCGTCGGTGTCGAAACTTGTTTTCGGAAACACCCATCTCTTCGAAAAATTCACTTGAATCCAAATATGTTCATGAAAATTCCCAATTCTTTTCCAAATGTCACAACATAACCTTTTCGTCCTTTTGGCTATCGGCCTTTTCTCGAAATTTCCTATTTCGTCTTATTAGGAAAAAGCACAAACGGCTTCAGAATTAACTTCCGCAAGAGTTTAACGGAAGATAAAATCCCACTGATTAATATTTTACCTTGACTTTGGGAATCTCATTCCTAGATCTCTAGATAGGATCCGTTTCCTAATTTCCATTTTACTATTCACCCTTTATCACTTTAATTAATTATATTATTATTATAATAAAACTTATATATTAAGTTTTCTTTTATTTATCATTAATATTAGTTTTTTTTCTTTTTCCTTTTTTTTTCTGCCCCTTTTTTTTCGTTTTTTTTTCTTTTATTTTCTGCACTTTCTTTTTAAATTAATTATTTAATTAATTATTTAATTAATTAAATAATTATTTTTACATAATCTCTTACAACATTTTCCTATTGGTCAATTCTTACATTTAGGCTTAAAAATACCTAAACTCATCCTTTTTCCTTCAAATTTTCCAATTAATTAACCAATATATTTATGCTAATTTTTAGCCATTTATCACTAATTTTGGAGCTTTACATAATTATCTCCGAATTTTCCTTCGTTTATGCTTAAGTAATTAGCCCAATATTACTTAATTACTTTCTTATCAATAGTTGATAATTTTCTTAATTATAATGCCTCATTACTTTCATACTCTTGTATTAACATTGGTATTTTCATGCCTCTAGAATTTTTAGAACTTACAAGGGTATTATGGTCTTTTTATTACTTTTTGAATATTCTTCTACAATTTCTCCAAGTTTGTAACTTAATAAATTACCTTAATTAGGGACAATATCCTTCCCTATTTCAAATAGATTTTTACTTGCCTCCTTTATAGCTTTCAGGGTATTTATAACCCATAATGTATTTAGGGACCTATTTGCAAATTCCCAAACGTTATAGGGACCTAATTGAAAATTATCTAATTTCAAGGAAAATTACCCTAACAACAAGGTAAACTTAATACAAGGTGCTTGAAACCCCATATTCACCTATTTTCAATAGGTATATTTCCCAATTTTGGTATTTACCCTAAGTGTGATTTTTAGGGTATTACATTTCTCCCCCCGTTAAATAAAATTTCGTCCTCGAAATTTACGCGATACCACCTAGTCCTAGCATTAACTAGACTCCATCCTACTCGGACTTTGGACTATACGCGTCGGATCTTCGCTTTATTTGTCAGCTGCTCCTCCTGGTGGTCGAGAATTCGCCTTGGTTTGACCATAAAGATCTTGTCATTTCGTACTTTGATATATAATGTTTCCCCGTGGTTCCCACACACCGCGGTTAACACTACAAATACCAAAATGGATACCAAAAATGTCCCCATGGTTCCCACACACCATGGTAACATAAGATACCTCCTACTTAATGACATGATCACGGTCGAATATAACTTAAGAAATATGGAAGAACGTTATGGAAGTCTAACTATGTTCGGGAATAAGGCTATCTAATAGCGACCGGTTTATTTTCAACGAATACTTGAATGATCTCTTTAAATGATCTCGCGAAATGCGAACCATACATTCGCCCTTGAGGTGTTATGTTGACATCGGCTTTGAAGGATATACGATCATCACAATCACCGAAGACCACTAACAATCCTTTGTGTCTTGCCTAAACTATGAAATGTGATTGATTATATCGATCTAGAAAGTTTCTTCTCCGACTATTCCACCGAGCAACTTAAGTGTAGAGTAGCATGTATAATCGGTGACTTTAAACGAGTCTCTATCCGTTATGTGTAATTGGTGACCCTCGCGAGAATCACTATCCGAGTCGGTGACCCTAACAGAGTCTCCTTCCGAGTCGGTGACCTTAAGCTGAGCCTCTATCCGCTTTGTGCAATTGGTGACCCTCGCAGAATCACTATCCGAGTCGGTGACCCTAGACAGAGTCTCTATCCGAGTCGGTGACCCTAAGCTGAGTCTCTATCCGCTTGCTACTTAGTCTCTACATTGCTCACTAGTTTTGGTTCAGAACCTCAGTTGCTATTTCAGCTTTGATATGAAATTTGGTATGGTGATCTATAAATCTGGTTCTTCGACCTTGACGGAGGTTGAGCTCTATTCGGGAGTGCAAGATTTATGAGTTCGAGCTCATAAATCGGTTCAGTGGATACTCCGGTCCAAAATGGTACATAGGTTCCGGTTCGAGTACTTGTAGGGAGTATAAGTTTAAGAGCTTAGGATTATACTGCGGCCCGGGGTAGTATCCAAATTCGGGGTGATACTCCGTGAGAATTTGGTATTCGGTGCGGGAACGTACTCGATTTGGGATTGTAGATCGGTCCATCTCCGTCCATCTTCGTTGATTTGGTTTACTCGAAACGGGCATGGAAACACGTATCGGAAGTTCCTATACATGAGTCAAATACTGCATGTTCTTATCTTAGTTTGTCTTGGAATTTCATCTAGCGTGACCCACTCTGCGTATGAGCCTTGGCTAGGATAGAATGACCGTCCGGTACAAGCGGCGGTTTATCGAGTTATCAAAGGCGATAACAGGATTTATCGAGATCGACATCCGACCGGAACTACGGATCTACGAGCGTTACGACTGCTTATCTAAGTTTATCACTACAACATTACACTAAGGTCATATCAGTACTCAGTTTTCAAAATATGCTCCAAGTTTAACAGGCTTTTTGAACATAACTCCGTTAACCGAACAGAATGGCCAGGTAAGTGTCTACCATGGGGGCCTCACCGGGTTAGCGGCGACTGATTGGCACACCCACGTAGACTAGCCTTGCCTTCGGCACCAAACCGTTCGTGGTAACATAGTTAAATACTTGCCAGAAAGAATGCTCTGATACCATAAGTGTAACAACCCGATTTCCAAAAGCAGTATAAATTTTTTTTTTAAAACATCCTTTCAAAATGATCAGAGTAGAGCATTGGAGCGATTGAGTAACTGATATGTACATATAAAATGCCGTAAGTCCAAATTTGGATACAACAGCGGTACAAAAACCGTGTGGTTCAAAGGTATAATACAACAGAAAGAAATCTTCAACTGGATCTTCTACGTGGCCTGCTTGCTTCTCTTTTCGGCTCTCCGGTCCTCCGGACCCTGAAGCTATAGCTGAGATCCAATTTAGCGCATTGGATCTCATAAAGTGACAACTCCGTCTCAGAGCTCACTCGTGCTACATGCCCTCCAACTATGAGCTTACTCGTGTAGCTTGCCTCGATCTCCGATCCGTGGTCCTCCTGACCCTGAAGCTATAGCTGAGATTCAATTTATCGAATTGAATCTCGGGTAACAATTAACCTTATGCTCAAATAAAACAAGTATACGGATGACGAGATATTCAAAACATAACAAAGAAGATATCACTTATGCATATAGCGAGATGCATGATTGCATGATTGTGACACGATGCAACATAAGCGTTAAAGCGGTATGTATAAGTCCTACACAATAATAGCTCTGCACAAAAACCAAGGCCACGATGTCTTGTCGTGTCCTCGGCGCTAGGAAAACTCTAACGGTATTAATATCTCTATAACCCGTGTGAAACCGTATGTATAATCGGTAACCACAGACAGAGTCTCTAACCGTGAATATATCTCGGTGACCCCTAACGTAATCTCTATCCGTGAATGTACCTATCACATATATGTATATGAGCAGCACTAGATTAGTGTTACAGTACGCGAACGTACCTTCGTTGGCAACGTTAGGTACTACCAGCGGAAAACGTACTTTCTACGGAGAAACGTACAAAAGTCCTACAGCGGTACGTCGGGCAGCGTAACGGCAGCAGAATCAGCTTTTCAGATATCCTATGAGAATAATGTCACTTCTATTAGTAATTTGACATTATAATCGGCATTTTAGGTAAAAATTACCATTTTGCCCTTCTACCCCTACTTGGCGGAATTTCGCCAAGCTTGGCTACATAGGCTATTTTCTTCCCAAAATTTTGCCAGCACTTCGACGCCATCATGATTTTCGAAAATAAAGACTAAAATAGCCCTCCCATATGATATCCAATCATAAAAATAAAGACTACTCTAGCCTTACTAACTAATGAACTAAAGACTAAAACTAAAGACCGAAAGACTTACCCGTTGAAGACTTTGTCTCCCTAGAATTTCGAAATAGGCAAGAAGGAATGGTGTGAAGAAAAGTGAAGGAGGGGGGGTATTTATAAGAAAAGTTGTAGGATTTCGGCCGTCGGATCAACTTTGTGAGAATCGATCTGGATAGTCCAAAGCAACTTTTTCAAAAGCTTTTTCTTCTTCTTCCTTCTTCTTGGCCGACCTGCCCTCTTGCTGAGGTGGCACCAATTGGCCAATGGGAAGTGGCCATGTGGCCCTTCTAGAAGCCTACCCGGATGAATTTCTCCGATCGGTACCCGATTCGCGTAATTTCGGAAAAATCTCAAAATTCGGATTTACAACTTTGCAAACATGTTCTCACTTAGTAGAAATGTCCAAGTTAACCTATATTTTGATTCCATATAGAGCTCCTACAGTCCAGTTGAGTCTTTCTTGAAAAACGTGTCCAAACGCGTCCGAATTCCCAATTCTTTTCCAAATGTCACAACATAACCTTTTCGTCCTTTTGGCTATCCGGCCTTTTCTCAGAATTTCCCTATTTCGTCTTATTAGGAAAAAGCACAAACGGCTTCAGAATTAACTTCCGCAAGAGTTTAACGGAAGATAAAATCCCACTGATTAATATTTTACCTTGACTTTGGGAATCTCATACCTAGATCTCCAGATAGGATCCGTTTCCTAATTTCCATTTTACTATTCACCCTTTATCACTTTAATTAATTATATTATTATTATAATAAAACTTATATATTAAGTTTTCTTTTATTTATCATTAATATTATTTTTTTTCTTTTTTCTTTTTTTTCTGCCCCTTTTTTTTCGTTTTTTTTTCTTTTATTTTCTGCACTTTCTTTTTAAATTAATTATTTAATTAATTATTTAATTAATTAAATAATTATTTTTTTACATAATCTCTTACAACATTTTCCTATTGGTCAATTCTTGCATTTAGGCTTAAAAATACCTAAACTCATCCTTTTTCCTTCAAATTTTCCAATTAATTAACCAATATATTTATGCTAATTTTTAGCCATTTATCACTAATTTTGGAGCTTTACATAATTATCTCCGAATTTTCCTTCGTTTATGCTTAAGTAATTAGCCCAATATTACTTAATTACTTTCTTATCAATAGTTGATAATTTTCTTAATTATAATGCCTCATTACTTTCATACTCTTGTATTAACATTGGTATTTTCATGCCTCTAGCATTTTTAGAACTTACAAGGGTATTATGGTCTTTTTATTACTTTTTGAATATTCTTCTACAATTTCTCCAAGTTTGTAACTTAATAAATTACCTAAATTAGGGACAATATCCTTCCCTATTTCAAATAGATTTTTACTTGCCTCCTTTATAGCTTTCACAGGTATTTATAACCCATAATGTATTTAGGGACCTATTTGCAAATTCCCAAACGTTATAGGGACCTAATTGAAAAGTATCTAATTTCAAGGAAAATTACCCTAACAACAAGGTAAACTTAATACAAGGTGTTTGAAACCCCATATTCACCTATTTTCAATAGGTATATTTCCCAATTTTGGTATTTACCCTAAGTGTGATTTTTAGGGTATTACATATGTGATAGATACATCCTCGGATAGAGATTCTGTTCAAGGTTACCGGGATACATTCACGGATAGAGACTCTGTTCAGGGTTACCGATTATACATTCACAGATAGAGACTCTGTTTAGGGTTACCGATTATACATTCACGGATAGAGACTCTGTTTAGGGTCACCGGTTATACTCTTGCTCTATGTTTATGTTCTGTCATTATTGTTCATGCATCTGCGGTTACGTCATGAATATCTGTCATCCGTATACTGTTTTATTTGAGCATAAGGTTAACCGTTACCTGAGATCCATTGTGGTAAATTGGATCTCAGCTGTAGCTTCAGGGTTCGGAAGGACCAAGGATTGGAGATAGGGGCAAGCAGCACGAGCAGGCTTTCGGCCGGAGACTTCTTATCGTTTACCGTATTTACTTCTGAGAACAATAGGATGATTGTATCCATATCATATTACACTATGGTTAATGTTTTATTATAAATCAGTTACTCACTCGCTCCAATGCTCTACTCTAATTGAAAAAAAAAAAAAAATTCCGCTTTAAAATGGGATGTTACACCTTTTAGCCAGAAGTTCCGCCATTGTGTTGCACTCTCTTTTTATATGCTACAAGTTCATCTTCCAGCTACGACTCAATATATTTTGAACTTTCATAATAATCGATCTGTCCTCATGGAAGTCAGGAATGTCACTTTGAATCAGGCCTAAAGCCTCTTATGATTCGCTGCTTAGTTTAATGTTCCCATGACCACCGTCCCAAGCCCGTTTCAAACCCATAAGACTGCCCCATAATTTCGCTATTAAAGAGTCGCCATTTTCTAGACGAAAACAAAACCCATCTATAACCACTCCTTGTGCATCCTTAATAATCCCTACACAACCCGTTTTTTGATGTATGTGAGAAAAGGCACCATCAATAGATGACATTACATAAATAATGAGGATTCCATTTTTTCCATTCCCATAAATTATGTCCTAATTATAATGATATTTAATTGATTAATGACAATATGCAATATAGACAGAATTTGTATTTCCAAAATGCTTTCAATTTCTTTAAATATCATTATTCTCTTATTTTCTTTATTTATATGCCACAATCATGAATAATAATCTTTTATGTCAATAATGATAGTAATAGTAAGTTCCCTTCTATTTTTTCAGGCGTTATTTTGTTGAGGTCTGATAGCATGCATCCTTGTGCCAGGCTCGATGTGGTTCATGGTGTGTTATTGGTTATTCACTCATTTTCTTATTAAATCCTTTGGCCTGAGTGACAGAAAATAGTGGAGAAAAAGATCATTCCATGAAGATTTCAAGATCAGTTGAAATGGAGAAAGCAAACCAATTGATGGAAAAGCGCCAAGAAGAAGGGAACAGTTAGTAGTTTCAAGTAATATTCTTCTTTAGCACTTGGATTAGTATAGTACTCAGTGATACTTCAACCTAAAGATGAAGAATATATCTCTATTCCAGGGGCACTCATCATATGGTATTTATCTATTTATCTCTTTTCATGTGTGTGTAAATAAAAGCTTTAGTTATTTGAATTAAACTAATATTGAAAAATCACTATATAGTTGACAATGAGTTGGTTGCATCAACAGATAACAAAAGCATGCAGGCCTAGAGCATTGAAATGTCGTTGTCGGTGAGAGCACTAGCAAGAGGGTACAATTACCAATTGGGTTAGTTATATTTTCACTAGTTACAACGTTTGATTGATTTCCATTAGTGTCAAGCTTTTATACAATCAAGCATTTAGTATAGGACTTCAAATACAACAAATTCTTCAACGCCGCAAGAATAAGTGACACGAAATGGAATTGGACAGATTAAAGATAAGAGTAAGACATTATGCTAGATGAGTTTAGAAATATGAATAGACTATAATTGTACAATGTCTAGTTATTTTTAAATTTTATAATATAATTTTATAAGATATTAAATATTAATAGTTTAATTTTTAAATTAAAGGTGAAGATATAATGAGGATAACAAGAGAAGAGTATCCAAATCTAGATTTAAACCAAGTTTTAAAGTCCCCCCTGATAAGTAGATATTTTATAATTAAATAAGATAGATTTTGGGATATATTGGATAGAATTTATTGAGATTTTGTACTTATTTAATTATCTTTATGTACTTATCTATCTTTTAACTAAATATAGGATAAAATGATATTATAACAGAAAATCTATTGATATCCTACTTATTTGTCTGAGAGATATTATGTGATCTAAGGGATGCAACAAGTTAAAAAGATATATTATAATATTATATATATTATATTATAATATAATAATATATGATATTAGAATGAAAAAAAAAGGAAAAAAAACGTACCTGATTGAATCCAAAACGCAAATGGATATTGGATCAGAAAGGGACAAAACGCACGGACCCACACCAAGCACAAACCTAAAATCTATATATATTAAAGAGCAGAGACGCATCGGGGAGAGCGAAAAGGATTAGAAACAGACGGAACAACACGACGCAGCGAGAATTGGAAAAAAAAGGGATTCGGACGACGACAATTAAACCAAGGAATCAATCAGCATATATTCACGCCGCAAAAGAGAATTGAGGGACACAGAATACGCGAGACGCACGCAGCAATCGTGGAGAGTCTGTTGTTCATCTCTTCTTTTATTTTAACCTAGTCATGCTTGACTAATTTCCTTTTAGTAGTTAGGGCGAGGATGAACCCTATGTTAATTTGAGTATTTATTTGAAATTCTCTATTGAATGTTATTTACCATATTGAATGAGTTATATTTACTTAAAGCCTTCTCAAAAGACTGATCACCTTTTAGATTGCCCATAGATTAGTGCATGACAATAGAGATGTTGGTGCACTTAACTTGAACCTTTAATTCATCATAAAATTGCATGACCTAGACATAGGCTTACAAATTTATGTGATCTTATAATTCGGTTTACATAATCTTTCTAAATAATCTTGAGACATTAGGTTATTTTTAAAGATAACGACTAAGGTAGCATCAAGACATTGGGACTTAGTTAAATATTAGAGAATTGATCGTCGATTATGGGAATAACAGTCAATTAGGGATTTAATTCGAATACTTAGAGGAACATAGGGAATTCTATGCCCTAGTGCGTTTTTCTCTATTAATCATCTTTTCTAAAACGTTCTTGAAATTCTTGAAATTCTTGATTCTTATTTTTTTATTTAATTATTTAAAACCTTTTTAGTTACAATTCACCCTATTACTCTATTTCATCCAACTAAAGCTGAAATAACTAATTAGTGGTTGTAATACTATTCCTCGTGGGACGATCTCTTTCTCACATACTTTATTACTTGTAACGATCGGTGCACTTGCCGAAGTCGCAAAAAGTTTTTGCCCCTTGAGGCAGGGTCTAATATGATATTTAAGTTGTCTAATTAAGTTGGAATTATGTGCTCCTATCTTATTCTTAATATAAGATCTATTTTATAATTTTTTTTTTCAAACTTCGACATCACATGTTGATTATCTTCTCAACATGCTTTCATTAATCATGCCACCTAAATTTTGTTCTTATACGCCAAATTCAAATAGATAACATTATCTATTTGAATATATATAGCTCTTATATTTGGAACACATGCGAAGATATAGCTTGTTCCCTTAATATGTGCAATTAGTAGTGATAATTTTAAAAAATGATTTATGTGAGGACAAAGTGGATTGTGATATTATATTTAGGATAAAATCCAACCTCAATTAGCTCTTATATCAGGAACCAATATAAATGTTATTTTACACCTCCACTATTTCATTTAATCCCACCCGAGCTAAGTTCTCGATCAGTTAAAATAGTTAAATTTGTGGAATGATTTTTTTGAGAGATTATATAATAAACTTTCTTAACTATAGTTATATTTTGAGGTTTTCTAACCGGTCTATTGTAAGTAAGAAGATTAGAGTAAAAGTCTCAAGATCCATATAATAAGTAATTAGAAAGCTTGAATTATGGTGAAGAGGTTTTGTAATTTTGATTTAATAGATTGCGCACGCACATATATATGTATGTTTATATACGTGTGTGTCAGTGTGTGTATATATATATGTATATGTGTATATATATCTATGTACATAGTGTGTGTGTGTGTCAACGGACATATATTAAGGTTTTAGACCGAAGCTAACGCCTAAATCAATCAAATCATGTAATTCAAGCAAGTCAAAAGCTATGTCACTCGTAGAGGAAATCCTTGCATCTGAGTCTTCCCTCTTAAGTAACTTACATTTAATTAGGAGAGCTCGATCCGCCATTTAGTTATTTAGTTTCTAAATATTAAAAAAAAAATGACTTCTTTATAAATTTTATATATTAAACGGTTAAGAAGCAAATTTAGAAACAAACTAGTTTGTTATGGGCACCCAACACAATTAATTATTTTGGCGTGCAAAATTTTTTTTGGTAGCATATATATCAACGTTGTTAACACTAGTTACTTCTGTGACATTTTGTATTGTGGGTCCCATCATTCTTCTCACTCTCTATTATTTTAATATATTTTTCGAAGAGCAAAAGTGCAAATTTAATAATGAACTATATATTTTGTTATGAGCACTCAACACAATTATCTTTTGTTAGGTCCATAAGTAAATATAAATTTTTGTCTTATAAATACTCATATTTGTCTTGTAAATTCTCTTATTTACCTTGTGAATGACCTTATTTATCTTGTAAAAGGGTTTAAAAGAATTTAGGGAGTTAAAAAAATTTGGTCATTCACATATTTTTCTTATACAAATTTTTTTTTTTAACTCCTTAGGTTTTTTTTAAACCCATTTGTTTGTCTTGTGAATATCCCTTATTTGTTTGGAATTATTGTTTTTTCACTGATAAAACTTAATTTTATTTTAACCCAAGGGGGTTGTAATGAAATTTCATAATCTTTGGGGGTTAACTGAAATAAAATTGCTTCTATAACGTCTAAATGATATTTTCTCATTAAAAAAGGCACATATTTTTAAAAATATATTAAAATAATAGAGTAAGAAAACTAATGAGACCCACGGTGCAAAAAATAACAAAAGTTAATTAGGCTTAACAGCATTGCTATATATGCTACCTAAAAATTTGATTATGTTTACTTTTGCATCTCAAAATAGTTAATTGTATTGGGAGCCCATAGAAAAATAGTTCTTTGCTAAATTTATACCTTAACTCTATATTAAATTAAGGTTTAAGTTGCAAAAATACCCATCAACTTATACCAAAATGTAACATCCCATTTTCTAAAGCGGATTTTTTTTTTTTGCAATCAATCAGAGATGAGCAATGGAGCGTAAGAGTAACTGATCATAATATAACATGAACCATAGTGTAATAAAGTATTGATTACGGTAATCCTAAGGTTCGGAAAGTAATCGACGAACGGTTAACCTTATGCTCAAATAAAAACAGTATATAGACAATAGATATTCATGACATAACAGCAACATCTCATCAGAAGTGTGACACAGACAGAACATAAGCATGAAGCAAATATGTAAGGTCCTACACAACAACATTGTGACACAGACAGTACATAAGCATAAAGCAATAGGATTAGTGTTACGATGCGCGTCCGTACCTTCGTTGATGTACGTGGATGTTTACGCGGAAGCGTACTTTCGGCGGAAACCGGCGGTTCGTCAGACAATGATACGTTGGACGGCGTAACGGCAACAAATTAGGATTTCGACGTCCTATAAGAGTAATATCACTTTCATTAGTGATTTGGCACTATAAGCGGCATTTTAGGTAAAAATTACCATTTTGCCCTTCTACCCCTAATTGGCGGAATTTCGCGGCGCTTCGTTACTCTAGCAAATTTTCTTCTCGAAATTTTTCCAGAACTTAGACGCAACTATGATTTTCGAAAATAATGACTAAAATAGCCCTCCCATATGATACCCAATCATACTTGAAATTTAAAGGCTATTCTAACAAATTCTACCCTTACTTTTAAAAGAAGCTAAAAAGCTTCAACTTTTCGTGACTCGATCCCTACTATGTTTACACCTGCATATTTTTCAACGCAAACAAGGCTCTAAAACATTTGTAGGAATCTTGTCACCTACTTTCTAAATCTAACTAACAATTCTACTAACTACTAAACTAAAAACTAAAGACTAAAGCCCGAAAGACTTACCCGTTGAAGACTTCGCGAGCTTCCGCCAGAACTTCTCTCTCTTCTTTCTCTCCCTAGGATTTTCGGCCAAAGGAGCTCAAAGAAGATGTGCAGAATTTTGAAGGAGCATGGCATCTATTTATAGAGATTTTGGAGGGACAAGGTTGGAATTTTCAAAGTTGTTTGCACTATTCATGTCCAACAATTACACATGATTTTTGCCCTTGCTTTTTCCCTCTTGGCCGACCTCCCTAGGTGATGTGGCAGCCCTTGGTTGGTCCAAAATGGTGACTAGGCTTGCTTTATGCCCTAGTCTAACCATTTTCCCCGATCGGTACCCGATTCGCGTGATTTCGGAGAATTCACAAAATTCTGGATTTACAACTCTGAAGACATGTTCTCACTTAGTAGAAATGTCCAAGTTAACCTAAATTTTGATTCCATATAGGTCTCAAACAGTCCAGTTGAAGTTCCTCGAAAAACGTGTCCGAATGCGTCCGGTGTCGGAATTCGTTTTCGGAGATATCAATCTCTTCGAAATAATTCACTGATTCCAAATATGTCTAAACAAATTCAAACCCATTCCTAAATGTTGAGTTAGAATTTATTTTCCTCTTTTCCAATTATTTAATAAACATTTATTTTTTTATTTATTTAATTATTTAATAATTTATTTATTTACTTTTTTTCCAAAAAATTCCACAAAATTACCTAATTGGTCCATTCTTGTATTTAGGCTTAAAAATACCTAAACTCAACTATTTTTCATAGAAATTTCCAATTAATTAGTAAATACATTTTTACTAATATTCCACTAATTTTCACTAATTTTTGAGCTTCACATAATTATTCTTGAATTTCCTTTGCTTATGCTTAAGTAATTAGCCCAATATTACTTAATTACTTCATTATCACTTCTTGATAATTTTCTTAATTACCATGCCTTATTACCTTCATACTTTGGTATTAACATTAGTATTTTCATACCTCTTACATTATTCCATAATTACAAGGGTATTTTGGTCTTTTTACTACTTTTTGAACACTCTTATACAATTTTCCCAAGTTCATAATTTATTAAATTACCGTAATTATGGATAATATACTCTCCTAATTCACTTGGTCATTTCTGCATTTTGGTATTTTTCCCATAATTTCCTAAGTTGATTACCCTTTCAGGGGCATTTTGGTCATTTTGGCTCTTTGGCCCTTAAATTCCCTAATTTCTTGTAGAAATTCTACCTAGAAAATATGCTATAATTATACAAGACTGGAGATTGAATTTTCACTTATCGAAATTATCCAACTTTTATTTATAATATTCCGAGATAAATATCAAGGTATTACATTTCTTCCCCCCTTACACAAAATTTCGCCCTCGAAATTTAATCTATACTAACTAAACTTCGGGCCATGAACTCTGGGTACTTCTCCTTCATGTCACTCTCGGTTTCCCATGTTGCCTCTTCGGGTGTTAAACCCTTCCAAACCACCTTCACTATCAAAATAGTCTTGTTTGACCGTTTCTCTTTGTGATCGATGATGCATTCCGGCTCGACTATGAAGGTATTATCATGCCGTACTTCAACATCCTCGTACTCGATGACATGATCATGGTCAGGTTGGTATTTCTTCAATTGTGACACGTGAAAAACGTCGTGGAGATTACTCAGGTTCGGGGGTAAGGCTATCTGATAAGCTACTTCTCCTCGCTTAGCCAAAATCTCAAATGGTCCCATCATACAGTGGACTCGGTTTCTTCCTCTTAAGCGTTACTGCCGACACCGATTCTGGGAGATAACTTTAGAAATACATGGTCGCCGACATAAACGTCGAGAGGTCTCCTCCTTTGTCGCATAGCTCTTGTCTACTATGTGCGGCTAGGAGTCTCTTCTTGATCAACGCGATCTGCTCGGAGGTTTGCTCAAGCATATCCGGCCCAAGTAACTGTTTTTCAGACGAATCTGTCCAGCATAATGGTGATTGACACTTCCGCCCATACAATGCCTCGAACGGGGCCATTTGTATACTAGCATGATAACTGTTGTTATATGCAAACTCAGCTAGCGAAAGATGTTGATCCCAACTTCCTTTGAAATCAAGGGCACATGCTCGCGACATATCCTCCAGTCGTCCGAATCGTCCTTTCAGTTGACCAGTCGGTTTGAGGGTGATAAGCGGCCGAACCTCGGCTTAGTCCCCATACCTTCGTGTAACGCTTGCCAGAAGCGGGATTTGAAACGCGTGTCCCGATCAGAGACAATGCTCTTAGGAATACCATGCAATCTCACTATCTCTTTGATATAAATCCCATGAATCGTTAGGAGAATAGTGGATGCGATGGGAATGAAGTGTCTGACTTAGTTAATCTGTCAACAACTACCCAAATCGTATCATGATTCCGATTTTGGGCGGACCTACCACAAAATCCATGGTTATGTTCTCCCATTTCCATTAGGCGACTCTAGTCCTTGCAAAAGACCGGGGGTCGACGGTGTTCAATCTTCACCTTCTGACAGGTCAAGCACTTGGCCACGTACTCTATAACGTCTTTCTTCATTTCGGGCCACCAAAGTTCGGACTTCATACTCTGGTACATCTTGACCATGCCTGGATGTAGAGTGTATTTACTCTTGTGAGCCTCGTCCATTATCTTCCGCCTTAATTCATCAACGGCGGTACATGGGTCGCTTCTTGTACACGACCAAACCACTAAGTGATAGGTCATGGTCTTGGGTCTCACCTCGAGAGATCTTCTCACGAATCTCGATAGCCCAATCATCTTGCTGCTGAGCTTTCTCAACTTCATCTCTCAGATCATACTCCCTTGACTAACAAGAAGAGTTGCAAGATAGGCATCGGTGGTGCATGAAGACCCATGCGAGACTTGATTGGATAGATTCAGATCTCTGAAATCTTCCAGTAATTTCTGCTCTTGTATCATCATATATGCCACTGCACCCATCTTCTGCTAAGAGCATCGGCAACGACGTTTGCTTTACCGGATGATACTTGATCTCCGAGGTGTAGTCTTTAATCGGCTCCATCCAACGACGTTGTCTCATGTTGAGTTCTCGTTGATCGAACAAGTATTTCAAACTTTTGTGATCACAATACACTTCTACGGTTACAGGTACAAGTAATGCCTCCATATCTTCAAAGCGAACACGATAGCCGCGGCTCTAGATCGTGTGTAGGATAATTTAACTCGTGAGGCTTCGGTGACGAGAGGCATAAGCCACCACTCGCCTGTTGCATTAGGACACATCCCAACCCTTGCCCACCTGGCATCACTTGTAAACAACATACTTTTCATCGGATGCAGGATGATTAACACTTTGAGTCTTTGTAGTCAATCTCTCTCTCGGTTTAAAAGCTCTCCTCACAGTCATCTCCCATTACAAAGGGTTGATTCTTCCTCGTAAGCTTTGTCAATGGAAGGGCTAGGCGAGAAATCCCGTATGAATCTGCGGTAGTATCCCTTGAGACCAAGAAAACTACGGATCTCCGTCACGAGTCTCGGCGTTTCCGGTCCGAAGCGCATCTACCTTGCTTGGATCAGCTGCAACTCCGTCGCTAGATATAACATGGCCCGAAATTTCACTTAGGCGGCCAAAATTCGCATTTGCTCGGTTTAGCATAGAGTTGCTTCTCCCTGAGTATGCTCAACACCTTTCGTAGATGTTCTTCGTGCTCTTCTTTGCTCTTGGAATAGATGAGAATGTCATCAATAAACACCACCACAAACTGGTCTAGGTGTTGTCGGAAGATACGGTTCATGTAATCCATGAATACCGCAGGTGCATTTGTTAATCCGAAGGGCATCACAAGAATTCATAATGCCCGTGCACGGTTCACGAAAGTTTGTCTTGGAAATATCACCATCTTTAACTCGCAGCGATGATATCCGACGCAGATCAATTTTGGAGAAGGCAGTGGAACCGGATAAGCGATCCAAAAGATCATCAATCCAGGGAAGTGGGTACTTGTTTTTGACCGTTACTTTGTTCAATTCACGGTAGTCAATGCGAGTCGGAAGCTTCCATCTTTCTTCTTTACAAAAGCACCGGGCTCCCCACGGTGATACTGCTGGGTCGAATGAACCCCTTCTTCAAAAGCTCTTCCATTTGCTTCTTCAACTCTGCATCTCGTTAGGAGCCATACGATACGGCGCCTTCGATATTGACCTGTGCCAGGCATCAAATCAATGTTGAACTCCACTTCTCGGATAGGAGGTAACTCGGTGAGATCCTCTGGGAATACATCGGGAAAATCATTCACCACGGGGATATCACGGAGTGAAGATCGGCTCTGCTTTGGTGAAAAGAATACCATGTAGGCATGGCATCCATGCTTCACGCACCGATCGGCTTACGCGGAGAGAAAGTTCGGGCCCACATCAACCTTTTCTCCGGAACATGATATCTTCTTCTTGCCACGATCGATCATCGCACCGTTGGCCGTCGACCAATTTAGGCCGAGTATGACATCGATGCCGTGAAGAGGTAGACGGATAAGGTCCACTTTAGAAACTCGTCCATCCATGTTAGCGGTACAGTTCATACACGCGTCAGAAGCTAAAGATTTTACACCCAATGGTGTAGATACTACAAGGTCAAAGCGTAATCTATAGGCATGCAATCCTAAACGATTTGCACAAGGATTGGTACCAAGTCAAAATATATATATTCTTATTATGATATTTGTACAAACGTATTGACCTAGCAGTCGGTCATATCCTAGTACAAGCCAAAATATGTTACAAGGTTTTATTCCAACGTACTTTACAACCCCTCGGGTTTCTAGATACACCCTATACTATACTAGCTTCTACTAGTCCTTCCACAACTCTCTTCAAGCTGCTGATCCCCGACTACATGTGTTGGCGAACCATACACTTCGGATAACGAAGATAGATACGGACACCCCGGATGGGTCCTTCATCCTAACATTCATTTATTAATCTTGCCCGAAACGGGTTTGGGGAAAATAGTACGGGATGGATCTGATCCAATCCTCAGCTATATAACGGCCATAAACGGCTTGGAAATTTTTAACTAGGCTTAAGAACATTAGGTACTTTTCCTCAGCGGTTCCGGTGTAGTCCTCGGCTTGCATGTAATAGGACTCTAACAAGCGTGTCGTGCCCTATTCCGGCACCTCTTATGATGGCCATGTTTTAACTTTTCCTTTATATCAAATAATGGCTAAGTGTCAGAAAAATAACACAACACATGGCATCAAGACATATATATTTTCATATTAGATGTAATGTACATGCTAACGTATACTACATCATCCAGCTGGTTTATGACCAGTGGTCATATCGTATGTCCCCACGTTGTCGTCATCAGATGAATGATCTGAGCCAACAGGTTTCTTTGGTTCTAAGGCATACTAGCCATTTGACTCTACCCAGAGTCAGGATCATATTTCGGTTTGGGGTCATTAGAAATATCAGGGTTTCGTCTTCGTCCCGCCGTCTCTGGAACTACGGATTTACGAGCGTTACGTCCTATTATTACGGGATAAAAGATCTACGAATTTTTGTTTCTGTCCATCACTACCTATTACACCGGGATCATATCGGTACTCCTTTTCAAAACGTGCTCAAAGTTTAAAAGGCTTAAGAACTAACTCCGTTATCCGAACAGAATGGCCGAGGTAAGTGTCTACCATGGGGGCCTCACCGGGTTAGCGATGGTGATTGGCACACCCACGTAGACTAGCCTTGCCTTCGGCACCAAACCGTTCGTGGTAACATAGTTAAACACTTGCCACCCGGTATATGAACGTATCTATGACATATCTGTATATGAGAACTATAGGATTAGTGTTACAGTACGCGTCCGTACCTTCGTTGATGTACGTGGATGTTTCTGGCGGAAACTGTACTTTCGGCGAAACCGGTTCGTCCGACAATGACGTTGGTTGGACGTAACGGCAACAAATTAGGATTCCGACGTCCTATAAGAGTAATATCACTTTCATTAGTGATTTGGCACTATAACTGGCATTTTAGGTAAAAATTACCATTTTGCCCTTCTACCCCTAATTGGCGGAATTTCGCCAGCACTTCGTTACTCTAGCAAATTTTCTTCTCGAAATTTTTCCAGAACTTCGACGCAACTATGATTTTCGAAAATAATGACTAAAATAGCCCTCCCATATGATACCCAATCATACTTGAAATTTAAAGGCTATTCTAACAAATTCTACCCTTACTTTTAAAAGAAGCTACAAGCTTCAACTTTTCAATGACTCGATCCCTACTATGTTTACACCTCTCGCATATTTTTCAACGCAAACAAGGCTCTAAAACATTTGTAGGAATCTTGTCACCTACTTTCTAAATCTAACTAACAATTCTACTAACTACTAAACTAAAAACTAAAGACTAAAGCCCGAAAGACTTACCCGTTGAAGACTTCGGCGAGCTTCCGCCAGAACTTCTCTCTCTTCTTTCTCTCCCTAGGATTTTCGGCCAAAGGAGCTCAAAGAAGATGTGCAGAATTTTGAAGGAGCATGGCATCTATTTATAGAGATTTTGGAGGGACAAGGTTGGAATTTTCAAAGTTGTTTGCACTATTCATGTCCAACAATTACACATGATTTTGCCCTTGCTTTTTCCCTCTTGGCCGACCTCCCTAGGTGATGTGGCAGCCCTTGGTTGGTCCAAAATGGTGACTAGGCTTGCTTTATGCCCTAGTCTAACCATTTTCCCCGATCGGTACCGATTCGCGTGATTTCGGAGAATTCACAAAATTCTGGATTTACAACTCGAAGACATGTTCTCACTTAGTAGAAATGTCCAAGTTAACCTAAATTTTGATTCCATATAGGTCTCCAACAAATCCAGGTTGAAGTTCCTCGAAAACGTGTCCGAATGCGTCGGTGTCGGAATCGTTTTCGGAGATATCAATCTCTTCGAAATAATTCACTGATTCCAAATATGTCTAAACAAATTCAAACCCATTCCTAAATGTTGAGTTAGAATTTATTTTCCTCTTTTCAAAATTATGCCTATATGCATTTTTCCCTATTTTGTTTTATTAGGAAAATGCACAAACTACTTCTAATTAACTTAGGAAGAGGTCACTTAAAGGTAAAAACTCACCGATCAATATTTTACCTTGACCTTGAGATTCCTATTCCTAGATCTCTAGATAGGATCCGTTTCCTAATTTTTAATTTACTATTCACATATTTTACTTTAATTAAATTATATTATTATTTTATTAACCACTTGCACAACTTGTTTCTATTCTTTTTTTTTTATCTTATTTTCCTTTTTATTTGGCCCAAATTTCGGATGCCCTCTTTAATTATTTAATAAACATTTATTTTTTTATTTATTTAATTATTTAATAATTTATTTATTTACTTTTTCCAAAATTCCACAAAATTACCTAATTGGTCCATTCTTGTATTTAGGCTTAAAAATACCTAAACTCAACTATTTTTCATAGAAATTTCCAATTAATTAGTAAATACATTTTTACTAATATTCCACTAATTTTCACTAATTTTTGAGCTTCACATAATTATTACTGAATTTCCTTTGCTTATGCTTAAGTAATTAGCCCAATATTACTTAATTACTTCATTATCACTTCTTGATAATTTTCTTAATTACCATGCCTTATTACCTTCATACTTTGGTATTAACATTAGTATTTTCATACCTCCAACATTATTCCATAATTACAAGGGTATTTTGGTCTTTTACTACTTTTTGAACACTCTTATACAATTTTCCCAAGTTCATAATTTATTAAATTACCGTAATTATGGATAATATACTCTCCTAATTCACTTGGTCATTTTACTGCATTTTGGTATTTTTCCCATAATTTCCTAAGTTGATTACCCTTTCCAGGGGCATTTTGGTCATTTTGGCTCTTTGGCCCTTAAATTCCCTAATTTCTTGTAGAAATTCTACCTAGAAAATATGCTATAATTATACAAGACTGGAGATTGAATTTTCACTTATCAGAATTATCCAACTTTTATTTATAATATGCCAGATAAATATCCGGGTATTACACAAAAGCTCACGCAGCATCATATATTTTTGTGGGTGCAAAAGTACTCACAAACATTCAAAATTAGAGAAAAAATAATACATATGTTAAAATGTGTTACTGTCTATTACTTTTTGTAGTGGGGCTCACTCTATTTTTCTGAAAGTACCAAAATGCCCCTCACTCAAAAATAATAAAAGTGCAAAAATACCTATGAACAATCAAAATAGACATGGAAGTACCAAAAATAAAATTAATGATGTTGAGTGCACTTTTAGTGGTGGGTATTTTTACCTTAACCCTTAAATTAATGATAACAGAGGTTGCAGTATATAAACTCTTCCAACTTTCTTTTTTTTTGTTGCCCACCCGGTTCACTAGAGCTTTGCTCTGACTAGTTCGGATCTGACCCGGGCCGTGCACTTAGCTGTGGTGGGTGAGTCTCACAGCAGGAATTTTCTGCATTCACAAGGCTCGAATTCAAGACATTGCTTAAGCGACACAAGCCGTTTACCACTTGTGCCAACTCCCGTTGGTTCCAACTACCTATTTTTAATTACGTTATAGTTTCTTCAATATGAATTTCCTTTTTTGTCATTTGGCTTGTTTCTATATATGAATGTTCATGTGAGGTTGGATAAATACATTTAAAAAAAAAAAAAAACAAGGCTTGTTGAAGCTGAATTTTTCTCACTGTGATTACGGACGTGATCAGCCACCTTATCTATCTCAGATTCTAATTTCTTAATTTTTTTTTTTTGTTTCAAGAAATTAATTTTTCATACGCAACCTCCCAAGATAATTTCTTTTTCATCTCCTCAGTGGTTTTATTTTGAAAAAAAGTAAAATATATAATACATAACTTAATGAAAAATTGAGTTAAATCATATTATTTAACATTGGGTGATTATTTAAAGAAAAATATAATAAGAAAATTAGTGAAATCAGTTTTTAACTCTTGATCTATATTTTTGAAGCGTTGACATTTCTGTTTCAGGTACTTACATATTATGAGTGATTATGAAATGTGACAAATTTGCTTTCCCGTGAAATATCTTCTATATTAAGTATGATTTATTTAAATTAAAACAGTGCATTCAATTTACAATGATGAATTGAGCTCAAGTGGCATATATAAGAGAAAATTTTCAAAATTAATCTCAAGAAAATATTTTTGAACTTCTAGGGGTATTTCTGACAGTGTTTGGGAAAACCCCATAATCAATTAAAAAAAAAAATTTATTTTGTACTTTATGAGATAACTTCTCTTATATACTGATAGAGATCCAACTCTCTATGCTTTAATTTATGTTTTGATTATCTTTTATCTTTTATCGATTCTGTTTTAATTATATTATTTTTAGGAATATCTTATTAGATAAGATATAGTTGTTAGGATTTTTAGTTAGTCTGTTTTATCTTTTATTATCTTTATTAATATCTTTAGGAATTAGGAAATAGGAGGAATATCTTATTAGATATTATCTTCTATCTTTAAGAGTTATTATTAGTTATCTAAATCTTAGATTTAGATATATTTATGGATTTAGTATTTATCTTTATGGATAGAGTCTCTCTCTGTAAATTCTTATAAATAGGCCTAGTGCCTCATCAATAAAGCATCGAATATTTCAGAGAGTAAATTGAAACAGGAGATTCTCCTTGGACTTTATTAATTAGTGGAGTTCCTAATTATTAGAGAGTTGGCGATCTTATCTAATAAGATCAGAGATTGGCTAATCTAATTGAATTCGCAAGAGTATTGCGTCTTCTCGTAGATTAGAGTATATTCTACAGTTACCTACCTTTGGTCTTAACATTTGGCATCAGAGCCATTCTTTCCTCCTGTTCATGGTCGAAACACGATCCGGGCACCAAACATACCACGGATGGAGAAACCCGACGACCGAGTACACGAACTGGGCACCAACCTTCCCGACAAACAGAGAAACCCATCGCTTCCGCTAATTCAGACCCCCTCGCCACAATTGCCGCGCGACTAGACATCATAGAAGAACTACGGGATAAAGTCCATGCCTTGGAATTACACATCATAGAAGAACTACGGGATAAAGTCCATGCCTTGGAATTACAGAATAATCGCCGTACTCACCGAAGAGACAAAGCCCCTCGTTACACAGAGGACAGCGAAGATGATCCAGGACCACCGTGGCAGACTAACCGTCGCCCATATGCAAGGATTGATTTTCCAAAATTTAATGGTGGCGACCCGAGAGGTTGGATCCTCAAAGGCGATAAATTCTTTCGCTATTACCACACTCCTGATGAAGACAAGGTTGACGTGGCGGCCTTATATTTTGAAGGGGATGCCTTGGACCTCTTCTCTTGGCTAAATTCCCGGCCGAGCGTGCGATACTGGGAAGACCTCATTAAAGCCTTGGAAGAGCATTTTGGACCGCCTGAATTCCTTAACCCCGATGAACACCTATGTCAGATTCGTCAGACAGGAACAGTTCAGGAATATCGACAAGAATGGGCAAAGCGTGTGTCTCGCGTCTCACAATGGCCGGAGCACTGCCTTCTTGGGGTCTTCTTGACTGGTTTGAACGAAAAAATACGCTCGGACGTCCGCCTTCAGAAGCCCAAAACAGTGTATAGGGCAGCAAGCTTGGCCTTCGAGTTTGAACAGCAACACAAAATTTCAAATGGCCCCAAGCCCATTGCGTCGTCAACCCAGACCCGAAACCCAACTGGATACTCCATGCCATCCACCACCAGCGGATATTATCCCGCAAATGATGACAGGAAACTCGTGGCGTCATCGGACGCCGGCAAAAACACCCAGATTGCATCATCGGCGTCAACGGCTCACCCCTACTCCAGTTGTGCAACGACTGTGGACCCTGAGCGTCAACGCCGTCGTGAACGCGGTCTCTGTTTTCGGTGCGCTGCGCCGTTCCGTCCAGGACACCAATGCTCCGCAGCCTCCTTCTCGCTACTAGAGGTTGACGAAGCTGGGGACCCACTCAAAGGCCAATGCAATAGCAAGTCGAATGTGATGTTGAGGGATGTTACGTAGATTGGGACCCCGCTTGAAGAGAAGATGAAAAAAATCCTGATTTTCGACTTGAGGACAAGTCGTTTTCCAAGGGGAGAAATGATAGAGATCCAACTCTCTATGCTTTAATTTATGTTTTGATTATCTTTTATCTTTTATCGAGTCTGCTTTTAATTATATTATTTTTAGGAATATCTTATTAGATAAGATATAGTTGTTAGGATTTTTAGTTAGTCTGTTTTATCTTTTATTATCTTTATTAATATCTTTAGGAATTAGGAAATAGGAGGAATATCTTATTAGATATTATCTTCTATCTTTAAGAGTTATTATTAGTTATCTAAATCTTAGATTTAGATATATTTATGGATTTAGTATTTATCTTTATGGATAGAGTCTCTCTCTGTAAATTCTTATAAATAGGCCTAGTGCCTCATCAATAAAGCATCGAATATCTCCTTGGACTTTATTAATTAGTGGAGTTCCTAATTATTAGAGAGTTGGCTGATCTTATCTAATAAGATCAGAGATTGGCTAATCTAATTGAATTCGCAAGAGTATTGCGTCTTCTCGTAGATTAGAGTATATTCTACAGTTACCTACCTTTGGTCTTAACATATACTTACGGAGCGAAGGCACTAAAAATAAACTTATTCAAACACCCACGAAATATAATACTTAGGGTGAGCAAATCAAAACCGAAACTGAAAATCGAATCGATTAATTTGGTGTTCGGTTTTTTCAGTTCGGTTTTTTTTTTTTTTTTTCTGTCGTTCGGTTTTTGTAATTCGGTTATTTCGGTTTTCGGTTCGGTTTTTGCAAAAAAAATTCGGTTAAAACCGAAAAACCAAATTTTTTTTAACTTTTTTGTTAAAAAATCATAATTAATTCTACAAAAATCTTTTTCGAGTGCTTCAAAATTCCTCATGACCCTTGACATGTCTATTTTCAAGGAAAAATATTCCCAGAAGCAAGAAAATCATGGATCATTCCCAGTTTAATATTTTCTCAACGCTGCCCAGTTTATAACTTCATAAATAAGGCTTAACTTCAAAAATATGTTACTACTTGTGTAGAACTCAAAATGCTACATAATTTATATATTTAGAAAGCCCTATATGTTTACTTTATTCATGTAAAATATCATAACTTTATGTAAAATTCGGTTAAACCAAATTAACCGAACTGAAATATATCGGTTTTTTCGGTTTTCGGTTCGGTTTTTAAAATACCCATAATTCGGTTTTTACCGAAAAACCGATTGCACAACCCTAATAATACTACATACTTTATTAGACAAAATTTAAATTTTATATCACTCAAAAAATTAATAACCCAAATCAATTAATGCTCAAAAGAATTTTATTGGGAAAATGACACTAAGGTCCCAATTAATGAAAATAATATCAGAAAAGTCTCATAATTTATAAATGGTAGTTATTCCATTTGTTAATAACTGCTCATTCACTTGTTATTGACAAGCTATGAGACTTTTCTGTCATTATTTTCCTCATTTGGGACCTTAGTATCATTTTTCCAAATTTATTTCACTACTACACCCAAAAAATTAAGGGGACACATGTGTTGATGTTCTCAGACCCGGACCGGACTGGGAACTGGCAAACCGGTTCGGTCCAGGGGTCAAACCGGTTCGCTTTTTATTTTTTTAAAATAAAAAAATTATTATTTTTTATTTTCTTTAGAATTTCATACTAATAACCCTAAAATCTTTCATTTTTCACCGGTTTAGCTCTGGTTTGACTCCGGTCTGACCCACTGACCTTTGACCCAGTACCTAGACCGGTCTAGTGACCGGTCCGGGTTTCAGAACCTTGTACACACCCTCTCATGGCATTTCACACACACACAATTCCATGGATAAATTTATTAGAATCTATAATTACTCACAAAATTGTCAAACAAAACTTCAATGTCATAAATGTCGCACCCAAAAGAGAATCTTTCTCATTATGTTGGAATGAAGCAGAATATTATAGGCAATAAAATCATTTTGAAAATAGGGAGCGAATTTTATTCATATCATTGTTGACTATAAACACATTTTGCTACTCAATTCAACTAGTGCAAGTATAAACACACACACACACATATTGTGGTAGTAATACAAGAAGAAATGAGTGAAACCTATAGTGGTCCTAGTCGTCATGAAATTCCTCTATACTCCCTCGTTCAAAACGACATAATGACTATAATATAAGCAATTCAACAATATATATTATTGCTTTCACAAATCATACACACACACATATATATAGTGACTAAATAATTAAAATAATATAAACGAACCTTATACAATACATACGAAGTCTTACTAATATTACTTTTTCTTTCTCACTTTGCTTTTCATTTTCAACCTTCTAGGAAAAACTGAAAACGACCTCCTATATATAAAAAAAAAAGTAACCCTAGCTACTACACTTAGCTCCATTATTGTATGAAACTTTGCTTTCTTTGCTAGCTTGCATCTCCAACAAAGTCATGTGTGTGTGAGAGAGAGATCTTTTAAATATCCTTTTGACGGTGCCTAGATATATAGAACAAGTTTAAATAACAATCACTCTATTTTAAGCAAACAATAAAAATGACATAAACTGTAATACCCGGATATTTATCTGGCATATTATAAGTAAAAGTCGGATAATTCTGATAAGTGAAAATTCAATCTCCAGTCTTGTATAATTATAGCATATTTTCTAAGTAGAATTTCTACAAGAAATTAGGGAATTTAAGGGCCAAAGTGCCAAAATGACCAAAATGCCCCTAGAAAGGGTAATTAACTTAGAAAATTTGTGGAAAAATCCTAAAAGGTAGTTAAATGACCAAGTGAGTAAGGAGAGTATATAATCTCTAATTATTGTAATTTTATAAATTATGAAATTGGAGAAATTGTTGGAAAATACTCAAAAAGTAGTAAAAAGACCAAAATACCCTTGTAATTATAGAATAATGTTGGAGGTATGAAAATACTAAGGTTAATGCAAGAATATGAAGGTAATAAGGCATCTTAATTAAGAAAAATACCAACTATGGTTAAAGAGTGATTAAGCAATTAATGGCTAATTACTTAAGCATAAGCAAAGGAAATTCAGTAATAATTATGTGAAACTCAAAAATTAGTGGAAATTAGTGTAAAATTAGTAAAAATGTATTTACTAATTAATTGGAAATTTTATGAAAAATAGTTGAGTTTAGGTATTTTTAAGCCTAAATACAAGAATGGACCAATTAGGTATTTTTGTGAAATTTTTGGAAAATTAAATAAGTAAATAATTAAATAATTAATTAAAAAAAAATATATATAATATATATATATTCACAAGGGGGCTGCCGACATCTTTGTTGGTGAAAGAAAAAAAAAAATTTTATATATATATTTATCAAGTTGCATATTATTATATTAATATAATTAATTAAAGTAAAAAGTGTGAATAGTAATATTTAAATTAGGAAACGGATCCTATCTAGAGATCTAGGAATAGGAATCCCAAGGTCAAGGTAAAATATTGATCAGTGAGTTTTTACCTTTAAGTGACCTCTTCACTAAGTGAGAACATGTCTTGAGTTGTAAATCCAGAATTTTGTGAATTCTCAGAAATCACGCGAATCGGGTGCCGATCGGGAAAATGGGTTTTTATAACCCAAAATGCCAAACAATGCCTTATCTAAACCCTATAAATACCCCCCCCTCCTTCAAATTCTGCACATCATCCTTCTTTGAGCTCCTTGGCCGAAATTGCTAGGGAGAGAAAGAAGAGAGAGAAGTTCTGGGCGGAAGCTCTGCCGAAGTCTTCAACGGGTAAGTCTTTCGGGCTTTAGTCTTTAGTTTTTAGTTTAGTAGTTAGTAGAATTGTTAGTTAGATTTAGAAAGTAGGTGACAAGATTCCTACAAATGTTTTAGATCCTTGTTTGCGTTGAAAAAATATGCAGAGGTGTAAACATAGTAGGGATCGAGTCATTGAAAAGTTGTAGTTTTTATAACTCTTTCAAAATTAGGGGTAGTAATAGCCTTTAAATTTCAAGTATGATTGGGTATCATATGGGAGGGCTATTTTAGTCTTTATTTTCAAGAATCATAAATGCGTCGAAGTTCTGGCAAAATTTTGGGAAGAAAATAGCCTATGTAGCGGAGGCGGCGAAATTCCGCCAAGTAGGGGTATAGGGGCAAAATGGTAATTTTTACCTAAAATGCCGATTGTAGTATCAAATCACTAATAAAAGTGATATTACTTGTAGAGGAAGTCAGGAATCCTAATTTGCTTGCCTTTACTGTTGTCCAACGTGCATTGTCGGACAAATCACTGTTTTCCGTCAGAAAGTACAAAGTTTCCGCCAGAAACACTTACGTACATCAACGAAGGTACGGACGCGTACTGTAACACTAATCTTGTGCTTCTTAAATACTTATATGTCAATGATATGTTCGTAGACCGTTATACATTACATTGTGGGGCTTTCATATTGCTTATTGCTTATGTTTGTCGGCATAATGATCATGCATCTGCTATATGCTTTTGTAGTGATATCTTGTTGTATTAGCTCTAGAAATATCATTGTCCATATCTTGTATTGTTTGGGTATGAGGTTAACAGTTTTTGAGATTCAATACGTTGAATTGAATCTCATTTGTAGCTTCAGTCGGGAGGACCACGGATCGTGGATCGAGGCAAGTACCGGAGTAGGCATGCGGTGAAGACTGTTTCTATCTTTATCGCTTTACGCATTCCTTTAGTTTTCTGTTTCTATCTGTTGTTCCTTTCTAAACATTTGGACTACGTAATCTATGCAATGTTACACAATGGTTGCTGTTTTGGCTAAGAATCCAAATGCTCTTTCGCTCTATTTCTCCACTCTGATTGTTTGTTTGAAAAAAAAAAAAATTTCCGCATTTCAAACATGGGATGTTACATTTTATGGTATCAGAGCAAAACTTTCTGGCAAGTATTTAACTATGTTACCATGGACGGTTTGGTGCGAAGGCAAGGCTAGTCTACGTGGGTGTGCCATAAGTCACTTGCTAACCGGTGAGGCCCCATGGTAGACACTTACACAGCCATTACATTCGGATAACGGAGTTAGGTTCTTAAGCCTTTTGACTTTGAGCACTTTTTGAAAATGAGTGCGATACGACCATTGGTGTAATGTGTAGAGATGGACGAGAGACGAAAACCCGTCTTAGGATACTATCACAACCTCCTTATCAATCCAAATTTCTACGTTGAACAAGCTGGAGGAGCCGGAGCTCGAAGACCAACCCGAGCCGGGGAGCCTGCCGGGTCAACCCATTCCTCGGTGGGGACAATTTCGATTATCCTGAAATCCAAAACCTAGACGATGCGGAGGCCAACTTTGGCGATTACCGTTACATCACGAATGACAATGCGGCACTAACACGGCGGTTAGGGTCATATTATCAGCGATCGAGGACTACACCACCACTACCAAGAGAAATACACGATGTTCCTAAGCCTTGTCAAAACTCACCAAAACGTCTATGGCGTTACTCGGCGGGGGCCTGGATTAGATCCACCTGTACTACTTCCCTCAAACCCAACGCTTGGGCGGGAATTATCAATAAAGCTGTTAGGCAGCGGGCCTATTACGAGTGTTCGTATCTATCTGCGATACACGAAGAGTATGGTTCGTGCAGTACATGTGAAAGGAAAAGCATCGGTACAAGGAAGGCATGGATTGTAGAAACTAGGAAGTTTGGGTTGTATCTCCAAGTACTTTGGAATATTGTAAATACGTTTGAATAAGGAGATTGTACGGTAAGACTTGTATTAGGATTAGAATGACCAATATGTATTAACCTTATGAAATGAATATATGTGAATATATGTTTGGTGTGCAAATTGTTGTGCCATTTCTAATGTTTACATATTTTGTCATAATTATTTAAAGGAAAAAGAATAACACATGGCGATACTAAGAGGTGCCGGTGCACCAAGAGGCGAGGCGTGGTCGAGGCCGAGGTAGAGGAGGAGGCGAGCGGCCTCGGGATGAAAGAAACAATGAACCGAATCAACCGGACGTGATGAAATTGAAGAAATGCGTAGAACTCTACGGGAACAAAGAGTTCGATTGATACTCTCTGGCAAGACGAGAACCAACGGGACCGGGAGGCACAAAGGCAAGCTGGAAGCACGACAACATGAAGAGGAGCGAGAAAATGAAGAAGAAAATAACCACAATGATGAAGAAGAATATGATGACAATGATGACAATGACAATGATGAAGAGCACGAAGGGTCGACGGATCCCAATCACCACCCGAGGCACGGACAAAGAGAAAGGACTACGGCGGGTAAACCGGTTACGCAAGTTGAAACCACACGGTTTAGAGGAGGAGTGAACTAGGCGAGGATTGGCTTCGAGTCTTGAGAAGATTTTTGAAGTCATGGAATGCCACAGAAATCGGATGGCCCGGCTAGCAATTTACAAGCTTGAGGAGATGCTCACGAGATGGTGGAAGAGCGTTTCCACAACTCTACCCGATCTGTTACGTGGGAGATGTTCCTTGAGCAGTTCAATGAACAGTACTTTCCTCCATCAACACGAGGTAATTAAAGAAGAAGAATTCTGCGAGATCAAGCAAGGAGGCGAGGAGTCTTTCGACGACTACTTCGCCGTTTTACCAACTTTGTCGCGGTATTCATCATACACGAAAATCTACAAGAATGAGAGTGGAAGGCTAACCGAGTGTACTTAGGGCTAAAATATGATATAAGGGCAAGGTTAGTGTCTCGGCAATTTCGAAGATGGCCAAAGCGGTGGAATCTGCGGGATGACGAGCGCAACTTGAAGGAATTGCGCAAATCCCAGCCGGGACGGAAATAATGCAAGTCGCGGTGGTTCCAACCGCGGAGGTTCCTCACGAAGAGGAAGGCACCTTGGAACAACAACCGGGTGGAAACAAGAGACCACTACCAACCGGGCAACAAAATTACCCCAGGACAGTAGGGATCCCAGACGTGTCCTAAATGCAAGAAGTACCATCCGAGGAGCCAAGCTGCGATGGGAAACAAGTCTGTTTCAAGTGTCGAAGCACAGGACACATTAGCGGG
This sequence comes from Acacia pycnantha, assembly GCA_025563575.1. Lineage (NCBI taxonomy): Eukaryota > Viridiplantae > Streptophyta > Magnoliopsida > Fabales > Fabaceae > Acacia > Acacia pycnantha. The sequence goes on along the minus strand of JAMWYP010000222.1, from coordinate 1,294,323 downwards.
ATTGCCCGAGAAGGCTGCAGAGCGAGACCTCGAACAACGGCCGAATCTTTGCATTGACAAACACGAGAGGCCAAAAGTCCCCGAGAGATGGTTCAAGGTACCATCTATCTCAATGGAAATCTACTTGAAGCATTGTATGACTCGGGTGCTAGTCACTCGTTTATTTCCTATGATTGTGCAAGTCGTTTAGGATTGCATGCACGTAGATTGCCATTTGATCTTGTTGTATCTACACCGTTGGGTGTAAAGTCTTTAACCGATGCATGTATGAATTGTGCTGGCGCGTGGATGGACGAGTTTCTAAAGTGGATCTTATCCGTCTACCTCTTCACGGCATCGACGTCATATTCGATCGAATTGGTTAACGGCCAACGGTGCGATGATCGGCGTGGCAAAAGGAGATATCATTTGCCGGAGACAAGGTTGAAGTGAGCTGAACTTTCTCTCGCTACGAAGGCGATCGGTGCGTGAAGCAAGGATGTCATGCTTTCATGGTATTCTTTTCGAGTCAAAGTGAAGTGACCTTTCACTTGAGGACATTCTGTGGTGAATGATTTTCTGATGTATTTCCGGAGGATCTTACGAGTTACCTCCTATCCGAGAAGTGGAGTTCAACATTGACTTGATGCACGCACGGGATCAATATCAAAGCGCCGTATCGTATGGCTCCTAACGAGATGCGGGAGTTGAAGAAGCGGTTGGAAGAGCTTTTGAAGAAGGGGTTCATTCGACCTAGCGTTTCACCGTGGGGAGCCCCGGTGCTTTTGTAAAGAAGAAAGATGGAAGTTTCCGACTGCGCATCGACTACGCGAACTCAACAAGGTATTTGTTAAAAACAAGTACCCACTTCCCGGATTGATGATCTTTTGGATCGGTTATGCAGTTCCACGATCTTTTCAAAGATTGATTTGCGTTCGGGATACCATCGGTTGCGAGTTAAGGATGGCGATGTTCCCAAGACGGCTTTGAGAACCGGATATGGGCATTATGAATTCCTTGTGATGCCCTTCGGATTAACAAATGCACTGCGGTATTCATGGATTACATGAACCGTATCTTGAGCAACACCTAGACCAATTTGTGGTGGTGTTCATTGATGACATCTTGATCTACTCTAAGAGCAAAGAAGAGCACGAAGAACATCTGCGAAAGGTGTTAGGCATACTCAGGGAGAAGCAACTTTATGCTAAGCTGAGCAAATGCGAATTTTGGTGCTGCCGGAAGTGAAATTTCTGGGCCATGTTATATCTAGCGGCGGAGTTGCGGTTGATCCTAGCAAAGTGGAAGCGGTTACGGGTGGAAACGGCCGAGAGGCGCGACGGAGATCCGTAGTTTTCTTGGTACGGCGGGATACTACCGCAGATTTATACGGGATTTCTCGCGTCTTGCCCTACCATTGACAAAGCTTACGAGGAAGAATCAACCCTTTATATGGGGAGATGATTGTGAGGAGAGCTTTGAGTACGAGGAGAGGTTGACTACGGCACGGTATTGATTATCCCGATCCGATGAGACCTATGTTGTCTACGGTGATGCCGGTGGGCAAGGATTGGGATGTGTCCTAATGCGGCGGGGCGGGGTGGTGGCCTATGCCTCTCGTCATTGAAACCTCACGAGTTAAACTATCCTACACACGATCTAGAGTGGCGGCTATCGTGTTCGCTTTGAAGATATGGAGGCATTACTTGTACGGTGTAGCAGTAGAAGTGTATTGTGACCACAAGAGTCGAAATACTTGTTCGATCAACGAGAACTCAACATGAGACAACGTCGTTGGATGGAGCGATTAAAGATTATACCACGGAAATCAAGTATCATCAGGGTAAAGCAAACGTTGTTCTTGATGCTCTTAGTAGAAAGACGGTGCGGGTATCATATATGATGATACGGGAGCGAAGCTTCTTGGAAGATTTCGAGAGACTGAATCTATCCAACCAAATCTGCATGGGTCGGCATGCACCGGTGATGCCTATCTTGCTACACTTCTTGCAAGTCAAGGGAGTATGATCGAGAGATGAAGTGGAAAAAGCTCAGAAGCAAGATGATTGGGCTATCGAGACTCGTGAGAAGATTTCTCGAGGTGAGACCCAAGACTATGACCTATCACTTAGTGGTTTGGTCAGGTATAAGCAACGAGTTTACATACGCGCCGTTGATGAATTAAGGCGGACGATAATGGATGAGGCTCATAAGAGTAAGTACACTCTACATCCGGGCATGGTCAAGATGTACAGTATGAAATCCGAACTTTGGTGGCCGGAATGAAGAAAGACGTAGCGAGAATACGTGGCCAAATGCTTGACTGTCGAAAAGTAAAGATTGAACACCGTCGACCCCTGGTCTTTTGCAAGGACTAGAGCTGCTAGGAATGGAAATGGGAGAACATAACCATGGATTTTGTGGTAGGTCTGCCCAAAATCGAGAAATCATGACACAATTTGGGTAGTTGTTGACAGATTAACCAAGTCGGCACACTTTATTCCCATCGGTATCCACTATTCTCAGGAGCGATTGGCGGAGATTTATATCAAAGAGATAGTGAGATTACATGGTGTTCCTAAGAGCATTGTCTCGATCGTGATACGATTCAAATCCCGTTCGGCAAGCATTACATGAAGGTATGGGGACTAAGCTAAGGTTCGATTCGGCTTATCACCCACTGGTGACGGTCAATCTGAGAGAACCATACGAGCATTTGGAGGATATCTTTGCGAGCATGTGCCACGGATTTCAAAGGAAGTTGGGATCAACATCTTTCGCTAGCGAGTTTGCATATAACAACGGTTATCATGCTAGTATACAAATGGCCCGTTCGAGGCATTGTATGGGCGGAAGTGTCAATCACCATTGTCTTTGGACAGATTCGTCGAAAAGCAATTACTTGGGCCGGATATGCTTGAGCAAACCTGCGAGCGGATCGCGGCGATCAAGAAGAGACTCTAGCGGCACATAGTAGACAGAAGAGCTATCTTGACAAAAGGAGGAGACCTCTAACGTTTTATGTCGGCGACCATGTATTTCTAAAGTTATCTCCGTGCGGGTGTCGGCGGGGCGCTCAAGAGGAAGAAACTCAGTCCACGGTACGTTGGACCATTCGAAATTTTGGCTAGGCGCGGAGAAGTAGCTTATCAGTTAGCCTTACCCCCAAACCTGAGTAATCTCCACGACGTTTTCCACGTGTCGCAATTGAAGAAGTACCAACGGGCGGTGATCATGTCATCGAGTACGAGGATGTCGAAGTACGGCATGATAATACCTTCATCGTTGAGCGAGCGGATCATTGATCATAAGGAGAAGCGGCTCGAAATAAGACTATTCGATAGTGAAGGTGGTGCGGAAGGGTTTAACACCCGAAGAGGCAACATGGGAAACCGAGAGTTGGCATATTATAAATAAAAGTTGGATAATTCTGATAAGTGAAAATTCAATCTCCAGTCTTGTATAATTATAGCATATTTTCTAAGTAGAATTTCTACAAGAAATTAGGGAATTTAAGGGCCAAAGTGCCAAAATGACCAAAATGCCCCTAGAAAGGGTAATTAACTTAGAAAATTTGTGGAAAAATCCTAAAAGGTAGTTAAATGACCAAGTGAGTAAGGAGAGTATATAATCTCTAATTATTGTAATTTTATAAATTATGAAATTGGAGAAATTGTTGGAAAATACTCAAAAAGTAGTAAAAAGACCAAAATACCCTTGTAATTATAGAATAATGTTGGAGGTATGAAAATACTAAGGTTAATGCAAGAATATGAAGGTAATAAGGCATCTTAATTAAGAAAAATACCAACTATGGTTAAAAGAGTGATTAAGCAATTAATGGCTAATTACTTAAGCATAAGCAAAGGAAATTCAGTAATAATTATGTGAAACTCAAAAATTAGTGGAAATTAGTGTAAAATTAGTAAAAATGTATTTACTAATTAATTGGAAATTTTTATGAAAAATAGTTGAGTTTAGGTATTTTTAAGCCTAAATACAAGAATGGACCAATTAGGTATTTTTGTGAAATTTTTGGAAAATTAAATAAGTAAATAATTAAATAATTAATTAAAAAAAAATATATAATATATATATATTCACAAGGGGGCTGCCGACATCTTTGTTGGTGAAAAAAAAAAATTTTATATATATATTTATCAAGTTGCATATTATTATATTAATATAATTAATTAAAGTAAAAAGTGTGAATAGTAATATTTAAATTAGGAAACGGATCCTATCTAGAGATCTAGGAATAGGAATCCCAAGGTCAAGGTAAAATATTGATCAGTGAGTTTTTACCTTTAAGTGACCTCTTAGGAAGTTAATTAGAAGTAGTTTGTGCATTTTCCTAATAAAACAAAATAGGGAAAAATGCATATAGGCATAATTTTGGAAAAGAGGAAAATAAATTCTAACTCAACATTTAGGAATGGGTTTGAATTTATTTTGACATATTTGGAATCGGTGAATTATTTCGAAGAGATTGATATCTCCGAGCAATTAAATTCACACGGACGCGTTCGGACACGTTTTCGAGGAACTTCAACTGGACTGTTGGAGACCTATATGGAATCAAAATTTAGGTTAACTTGGACATTTCTACTAAGTGAGAACATGTCTTCGAGTTGTAAATCCAGAATTTTGTGAATTCTCCGAAATCACACGAATCGGGTACCGATCGGGCAAAATGGGTTTTTTATAACCCAAAATGCCAAACAATGCCTTATCTAAACCCTATAAATACCCCCCCCTCCTTCAAATTCTGCACATCATCCTTCTTTGAGCTCCTTGGCCGAAATTGCTAGGGAGAGAAAGAAGAGAGAGAAGTTCTGGGCGGAAGCTCGCCAAGTCTTCAACGGGTAAGTCTTTCGGGCTTTAGTCTTTAGTTTTTAGTTTAGTAGTTAGTAGAATTGTTAGTTAGATTTAGAAAGTAGGTGACAAGATTCCTACAAATGTTTTAGATCCTTGTTTGCGTTGAAAAATATGCGAGAGGTGTAAACATAGTAGGGATCGAGTCATTGAAAAGTTGTAGTTTTATAACTCTTTCAAAATTAGGGGTAGTAATAGCCTTTAAATTTCAAAGTATGATTGGGTATCATATGGGAGGGCTATTTTAGTCTTTATTTTCAAGAATCATAAATGCGTCGAAGTTCTGGCGAAATTTTGGGAAGAAAATAGCCTATGTAGCGGCTGTCGGACAAATCACTGTTTTCCGTCAGAAAGTACAAAGTTTCCGCCAGAAACACTTACGTACATCAACGAAGGTACGGACGCGTACTGTAACACTAATCTTGTGCTTCTTAAATACTTATATGTCAATGATATGTTCGTGAGACCGTTATACGAGGCAGGTTATACGGGTTATAGTTTTGATAACACCGTTTTGTTTTCCTAGCGGCGAGGACACGACTAATTATCGTGGCCTTTGGTGAATAGTGCAGTTTGTTATTGTTGTTTTACATTGTGGGGCTTTCATATTGCTTTTTGCTTATGTTTGTCGGCATAATGATCATGCATCTGCTATATGCTTTTGTAGTGATATACTGTTGTATTAGCTCTAGAAATATCTTGTAGCTTCAGTCGGGAGGACCACGGATCGTGGATCGAGGCAAGTACCGGAGTAGGCATGCAGCTGAAGACTGTTTCTATCTTTATCGCTTTACGCATTCCTTTCCGTTTCCTGTTTCTGTCTGTTGTTCCTTTCTAAACATTTGGACTACTGTAATCTATGCAATGTTACACAATGGTTGCTGTTTTGGCTAAGAATCCAAATGCTCTTTCGCTCTATTTCTCCCCTCTGATTGTTTGTTTGAAAAAAAAAAATTTTCCGCATTTCAAACATGGGATGTTACATAAACAAATGTACAAATGGGTGATAGTTTTAAGAAGAATTCTAATATAGTGTTATTGTACTAATTAATTAACAAACTTCTTATTATGTGAAGCACATGTAATTATATGAGGTAAGTATATAAGTGGAAATATTATTTATTTAAATATATATGTATATATATACACGATAGTCCAAAAGCATACAAGCTAGCTGCCACTATATATAATGATGATATAGAAAAAACCATCCATGAGGGGAAGAAGATGATGATGATAGAGAAGAAGATGAAGCCAATGGGTTTCATTTTCCAAATAAATGAGCATGTCTTCGGTACTCAATTACTTCAAGAAAATGGACAAAAACCAAAGGGACCTAACCACATTATTGACTATTGCCTCTTTCATTCTCATTATAAATTTTTAATTTTTTTACCTCACGACATGTATATCTAGTTTCATCGATTCTGAATCATTGAGATGAGATTCGGAGAGTCCCTTGCTTAGTTTCTTGTTTTGATTTTTTTTTTTGAAAAAAAAAATAAAAACTCGTTTGATGGCTGATTTTCAATTAAATGTTTTGTAAACTAAAAAAATAAAAGTTTGTTTTTAAAAATAAAAAATTCAAAAAATTTACAAGTTTTTCCTTTTTTCTTAATTTCCCATTTTCTCGATTTTGTGTCTTACATGTTTTAATTAAATATATAAAACAATTCTTACATGTTTTCTATTTTTTCATTCTCATAATTTTTAAATTGTTTTACCGCATGACTTGCATATTATTTATATATATATATATATATATATATATATATATATATATATATATATATATATATATATATATATATATATATATATTTCATCGATTCTGTATCATTGAGATGAGATTTCGAGAGTCTATATTTTTTTTATGATTTTAATCTGTACTTTTGAGATCATAATATCAAGCAAAATAAGTTGAATTTTTAAATATTTTTTGAAAAATATTATTCAAATTGAAAATAATAATCAAATAAATTATATCTCTTAAATCTCATCTATATAAAGTAGGAATGATGGATCCAAAAATTACCCAATCACACGACCGTGCAAGCCATGTGATGCTTCTTTTAAAGTTGAACTTGTTAATTAGAATTAGGGTGGCTCTAAGGGCACACCTAAAATTTTGAATGTAATGAAAATAGCTCTATCTTTAATTGGTTGCGTTTTGATATTTTAAGATTACAGTGATATCACATCTGAGCTCAGATAGCCAATCCAACCAAGTTGGCCGCCGTGAAAATAAGTAAACATACATACATACATACATATATGTAAGAATGTGCCAATAAATGCCAATGAAAGCCTGTTTCGTGCTGGGTTAACGTTGACCAGGACCTGTTAAGAAAACATGTGTTTCAAAGATTCCACTCAGTCAAGCCAAACAACAGCATCATATCATGGGCTAGAAAAACTTATTAAACTGGAAGTAGATGGTTCAGTCCTTTAGTCAAGCAGCTATACATGTGGAGGTGTACTTAGGGATCAGGAGGATATAACTAAATATGCGGATTCAGTTGCAAATCTTGCTATTGTGTCAACCACCATCGCGGATAATTACTAGGAGTCATCAATGGGCTGCATATTTGCTGGACTGGATAGAAGCTATCGTAATATTGTCATTTATACTGATTTCTTAATTAGAGGTAGGCAATCGACTAGCTCACCGGAGATTGCAATGAACATCGATCACCCCTTCAAGGATGATGTCATTGAGGATGCCAGGATGATCATTCATAGGGATTGGAGTATTTTGATTAGGCCTACCCCTAGAGAAAATATTGATCTTGCTGATTACGTAACCTAGCTAAATTGTCTCATGCGTGGTTTAGAATTTCGCTGGTGTATTTTTAAACATCCTCCACCTGGCTATGTCAAGGTGTAACGTGATGTTGGAGACAATTAGTTACTTGTTTTTGTTATTTAGATAATGATAGTTTTAAGCTTTTACTAAAAAAAAAGTTTGATTTTGAATAATTTTTTTGGTATATGAACCAAACCTAATTAAGAATGGACAATACCCTTTGTACTAGAATTAATATCTCCTATGTTATAGTCCCACAAAAAGAATTAGAATCAAATTTTAATTTTTAAGTAGTATCATTAATTATTTGAGGAACTGAGAAAAAAAAAAATCCGGCCTTCGAGAGAGATAGTCAGATACAGCGAGATGTGGATAATGATTAGAGTTGAAATATTCACGATGTGATAAAAAAATAACAACAATCTATTGAATAAAAAAGATAAAAATGTTTACCAAATAATTCAAAAGTAAAGGGTAAACTAGAGTTGTTTTGAATTTTCTAATATACACATGTTTATCTATTTTTAATAATTTATTGATCTCGCTCGTCCTAATACGTGAGAGTATGATTATCTACGTTTACTTTTGTGTTCACTAGAAAAATTATCTAATATAATACACAAAGTTTACATTGGATTTAATTAAATAAAATAAAATTAAAGCAAATGATTAAGCATAATGACAAAACTTTGAATTGCGTTGTCGAGATTGGAAGTCCAACACGGCAACAAATGTAAACACGTTTATATAATGTGAAACCAACAAGGACTGAAAAGGATTTTTATATATTAATGCAAAACTAAACTTTTTCTTATGTACTTAAGTCCAGTCTTATCTTAAACTAAACAAATTATAACTTTTTGACCTTGTACTGCTCCCCTTTTGTTTTCATTTTGTAGTTTGACTCTTCCTATGGTCCCCCAATTAATTTTAATTCATGGATCAAATTTTATAACATATCACTTTAATTGCATGAATGTTCATATTTTCAAAGAATTATTCTTTAAGACACAAGGGTAGACAGGTCATTTAACACCAATTAAAAAGACTCTTTTACATCTGTTCCCCAACTAATACAGATACAACAAATGTAAAAATATATTTTCCTTTTTTACCCTGAATGCTATATTATATATATTAGTGTAGAAAATGACAATTTTACATCCAGTTTTAAGTTTGATATATCATTCTTATTGATATAAAATGTCATTTTCTATAAAACGATAAGAAATCTCTAAGAGTGACCAATATAGAGTTGGTCCAACAATATAAGGCCCTGCTAAACCTTTTTGTTCCCGATCCTTTGCCCTCCAAATTCCTTGTACCTACCAAGAAGCCCCTAAAAAAAAATTAGAGAAGTGGATTACGATTTTGATTTTGATGATATGTGGAGTAGAAGATTTGAGACAATTTGATGAATAGGATAGCTAGCATTCAATACATTGTTTCTGCTAAATAGGGATGGACTTTCTTCTCCTACGTATACGCACTCAAAATCCTTCGCGCATAAATTATCCTCTCTTTGTTTAATAAAAATACTCTCTATCTTCTTGAAAAATATTAAAAAAACTTTTCCCAGCTTTAAAATTTGAATCAATAAAACCATAAGCATCATCATCATCATCTTCTTCTTCTTGTTTTGTTCTCATTTAAAAACTTCAAAATGATGCATCACTTTATATTAGCACAAAATAGTTAAAACATTGCTTTTATATAGAATGAGTACCAAAAATAATATATACTCCCTCCGGTCCTAATTATAGGAGCAAATTGTGGAGTTGGTTTTGGTTCTAATTATAAGAGCAAGTTTTAACTTTTGTCAATTTTTTCTTATAATGCCTCTATTTATACTTTTTCAATAATAATTAAAGATAATAATAATTTAATAATACACCTATATATTTTATAAAGTAATTAGGTTTTTGCTGGTAGGTATACATTGAATTGAATGCATGCATGATTGAATATTAGTCTGTGAAAAATCGCTTTAATTCAAAATATATCTAGCTATGCGTACGGTTTGAATTTGTTCAACAAGCATTTCCTTAATGTCATTTTAAATTTTGGGTAAGGGTATTTTAGGAAAATACATATAATTAACTAATTTAACTTCCTTCCTTAATCCCTCCAAATTCGGTTAATTTGCTCCTATAATTAGGACCGGAGGGAGTAGAAACTTTTTTCCCCCTCTTGATCGACTAAATCCTTTTTGAGTATTGTCCACTTTTGAAAGTGATGTATGTCAAGTTTGTCTTGTACCATCATTATCTCTCTATTTTAATCTCACCTCCACACAACTTTATGACTACTGCTTGTTCCAGCCTAACATCCTGCTGTAAAACCCAAAGACTATTCAAACTTTACATACGCACCTTATTATTGACACATTGACTCAAATCCTGAGACCGGCTATTAGGTTTATAATTGTTTTCTACTTCCTCTAGTTTTAGTACATGTTTTTTTTTTGGTCAAAAGTTTTATTAGTACGTACATGTTTGGATTAACAATAGAAACTGTTTTTCTAACATCATTTATGATGTACTAGATAAGTATATGAAGGAAGTTTTGTGTTAACTTATGTAAAAGTACTTTTGCAACGCTAATTCAAATAGACCCTTAAACACAGAACGTGTTTTAAAAATAGGATTTCTTTTTTTGTCTATAATATAATATAAGTCACTTAAGTTGATTATTATTAATGGAACTTTTTTTTTGTTTTTTCAAAAGTTACCCTTCTTACAATTTACTAGGAGAAGATCTGAAATATAATGATGAGTTTCTCTATGCTCTTAAATATGGGTAAAGTTCGAGAAAAAAATTAATATAAAGCAAAATTAATGAGTCAAACACATTTCCATAGTTATGGTGAGGTGTTTAATGGTGAATTGTAATAAAATTCCAGATGCAGTATCACGCACTATTTTTTTAGGCAATGTATGACAAGTCTTTCTTGGGGTTACATATCTGATCTGGGAAGTTGATATTAATCCTAAATATAAAAAATAATTTTTATATTTGTCAATATTATTTTAAATATTATTTGTTGATGTTCTTTCAACAATACCTAAGGAGGAAAAAGAATGATAAAATTAAAAAAAAATGATTAGAGTGTTTTAAAAATACATATTATATTAATTAACATTATTAATCAGATAAATATATTTTATAATAAAGAGAGAAGAAATATATAAAATTTATTGGTGTGCCCCGATCTCAACGTTACCCACAACACAAGTTAGAGAGAAGGAGAGAGAGGCTTTTGGACTGTGAATTTTAAAAAAAGAAAAGAAAAAAAGTAATGATAAAGGCCGTGAGAATGAATGAAAGAAAGAAGGAAAGAATAAAGAGGCAATTTTTCTTGGCTCTCTCTCATTTCTGCATTTTCCATCTATTGCTGCCCATTTGTAATCATGACTTTGCTTCTGCCATCATTACATTACAATCTCTCTCTCTCTCTCGATTTTATTATTATCATCTTCAACATTTTCCTTCTCCAACGATATAAAGCCCTTGAAGCCAACCCCATTCTTCTTCATCCTCACACTTTCTCATTCAAACTCATCTCTCTGTCTCCTCTCTCTTAAAGCTATGTGCAGATCCTCCTCATCCCCAAATGAATCTTTTGGCCTTTCATGGCCTTCTTCCAAAACACACCTCCACAAGCATCTTCACTTAAGCCTCCTCCTCATCAAAAGGTATCCTCTTTTAACCCTATTCTCTCTTTCTGGTTTATATGAACATTTATAGTGTTTCATCATAATCTGAATATAACTGTACTGCCAAAATTACATAGTGGTTGAGTTTTTTTAAAGGGGTTAAATAAGTTAATTAAATTATTTTAAAGTATTTATATTTATCATTTTTTCTCCAAATTAATTTATCCAATATATAAACTAATATAAAATTTAGTCATATACAACATATTATATGTTTGTGTACTGTTATATATGTACATATATTATGTTGTGAGTTGATTGAGGTGTTGATGATGAACAGAAGGAGGGCAATAGAAATGAAGGAAGGAAGAGAGAGGAAGAAGAAGAAGGTGAGATCAGAGATAGAGAAGAAGAATCTGAAGCTGATAATGGAGAATCAAAGCATAATAGAGGAGAATGAGAGGTTGAGGAAGAAGGCTTTGCTTCTTTCTGAGGAGAATCAGGCTCTCTTGTCTCACCTACAAAACAAGCTTTCTCAGCAAACTACACCACCAAATTAATTAATTAGAAATTAAAATAATTAATTAATTTTACTACCTTCTTCATATATACACTTGATCTTATTGTCTTAGTTTGATCCTTAGTTTTTATTATATATATGAGGACCCCTTAATCTTGTCCTTGCCCTTGTATTTTTTTCTTTTTCTTGCTTCTTTTAATTGTATCTCTCTGTTAATAAGTTTGGTGGAGAGTGTTAGGTAAGGATAATTGTAGGCAGTGTTCAAGTATGCAATTGTAGCCAATATAATATAAGGAATATGTACCCATTAATGTTACTCCTGCTGTGCTTAACAAAGGAGGAAATTGGAGGGTTAGTTTTTGCCTTAAATATAAGACATATCCTTATTTATCTCCAACTATCATTATCAATTGAATTATGTGGTTTAAGAAAAAAGTTAAAATTAATTAAAAATAATAAGTATGTTTGAAATAAACTTTGTTTTTTAAGTATTCCTTTATTTATGAGGAGTAAATAAGATAGAAATAAAGTAAGTATGACATGTATAAATATCACTAACCTTTTAATTAATGCAATACATATAATTAATGAGGGGCAAAAATGAAAAAAAAAATTATTAAATGCTCAGACAACTCTTGTTGGACTCTTGTAAAAAGGACTAATGCAATTCAAATTATGGACTCTTATAAATATTCCAAGATTTGACAGTTTTATTTTAGGATATGACACTAAATATTTTGTCAAAATTTGACACATGTATTTCAAGTAAAAGATCATAAGTCATCAAGTAATTAAAAACTACTATTCCAAAATTTCATACTAATATTCCAAAATATACAATAACGCAACTTCAATTGTATTGTATTATATATATATATATATATATATATATATAGAGAGAGAGAGAGAGAGAGGGGTTAAAATTAGCTAAAACAATGAAGGGGTAAGAGATTTAATTTTTTTTTATATATAGTACTAGTACCATTTATATGGAGAGAGAAGTGAGAAATAATTTTAATTAAAATTTTTTAAATTATTTAAGCATATTTTATCATTTACTGAAATTTCAAAAAGTTTTGTCTTAAACTAAAATTAAATTCTTTTATTGGTCGTAAACTGTTATTCTCCCAATATTTTTTTATGTATCGTATAATTTGTATTAACAATTAAATACAAGAATTTTATGTACCATATAGAGTACACTATTTTATGTGTTGTTCATGATATTGACATCATTATGTCCTTTTTTGCCCTCATTAGCATTGACTGAATTTCATTGCATAACGGGTCGAAAAAAAAGGGCTCAAGAATATAGAACGGGCTGGCCCAAATTCTCCACAAAAAAGAACGACTAAATTATGTAAAAATCTCACTTAAAATGTAAGGAAAAAGACATAAAAATACTATCAAAATTAATAAAGGATAAGTAAGGGTGTTGAATTTCAATAATTCTAAATGGAGTGATTTGAAATTTTGAAATTTTTTCAAATGTGAGAAATTACCTAACTACTATTTGTTTTTTTTTTTTTTTCAAAAATTCTCAAATGCCCTTGCTGGTTGCCTGAGACTGCCGCCGATGGCCTATCATTGGAGCTTCGGTGACCTGGTAGGTAACCGGCCACCAAAGGTCAAGCGCCAGAGACCAATCCCCGAAGCTACGGTGGTCTAATTTTTATTTTTTGAATATTTCAAGTAAAAATTATTAATATGTATATTTGAGTTGTTAATATGTATACTAAAGTAGTAAACATAGTACTTATTGAATTTTTTTTAATAACTACTTTTATTTCGCTATTAACTACTCAAGTATACATATTGACTACCTTAGTTTTGATATTGACTACTTTTAATAAGTACCATGTTTAGTATTTTAGTTTTGATATATATAGACTACTTTAACGAACTACTTTATTTAAAAAAAATATTTTCCAAAATAAGAAATCAAACTTAAATATTAATTTTTAGAAAAATAATCTAAATAATTGTTTTATTTCTCAAAATTTATTTTGAAAACAATTTTATAAAAGAACAAATTGTAGGTCAAGTTGTTTATATCTATTAGATCATGATCTCTAATCATATTAGTTATTTGCTATTTTTAGTTGTTAAAATGTGTATATGCATTTGTAAACTCACTTCTGAACTCTTGTAAATTTTTATTTGGACACTTGTTATTTTGCTATTGTTAATTGTTAAAAATAGGATTTGTAAATTTTCATGTAGACACTTGTTATTTTGTTATTGTTAGATGTTAAAATTAGGATTTTTAAATTTTCATATAGGCACTTTTTTTTCTTTCCTTTTTACTATTGTTAGTTATTAAAATACATATATACACCTGTAAACTCGCCTATGAACCCGATAAGTATATTTAAGCAACTTCAACCTAGGTTTTATTCTTTATAAACTTACCAATAGACCCAACTAAATGTATATAAGCAACTTGAGATATGGTTTGTTGTTTATAAAACTACCCATAGGATAAAAACAACAAAAATTAAAAACAGAATTAAACAGTTTGGAATAATCATAATTAGATGGTAACGAAAAGTAAATTGAAAATGCCAACTTATATTATTTTAACTTTTGGAGACTAGTTGTCGACTGAAGTTGCCTATTTTTAAATATGAAACATTTTCCTTTTTTATATATATAAGTGATGTTACATCAACTTAGTTATTTATTTATTTTTTCTCGCTAGAGGTGGGGGAATGAGCATAGTTGTTTCATGGGAAAATCCCTTAAAAATATAATTGAATTATCCAAATTTTAAATTGAGTGATTGAATTTAACAAATTCTAAATCAGGTGGAAAGTCCTAAATTAAATAGGGTTTTAGAATTCAATAATTTTTCCTTACTGCCCCTCATTTATTCTATCGTATGATCACTATCTCCCATCCATCCACTATTTCCTCCCAGTTCGCCAATCACTTTACGCTCCCCTCTTCCTCTTTCTTAGGCTTCTGCGCCAGCCATATTTGCGGCTGGTCCATTTTATCTCCCTCTCCTTCTACTCTCTCACTCGGCTAATCATGTTTGACGGCGCCCTCCACTGGCATTATTCTCTCACACAGCCCTCATCTCCATGAATCTGTGAGTGTTTACTCCTGGTGGCTTACCGCTGATTAGTATCGTTCTCCCTCTCCGTTTTAGTGGACATTTTTCTTTCTTGGATTTGTTGTTACTGAACGGAAATTCTAGATATAATCTTAAAACTGGAATTGTTGGTTTTTGAATTCACATTATGTGAATATAAATTTAAGAATTTTTTTTTCCTCCTAGTGGATGGATAGGAGTGATAGATGACGAATATTCATACCATGGTTAATTTAACAAATCACATAGTTTGTTTTGGTTGGGAGAGCAATAAGTAGTAAATTACTGTCATACATACCAGATTCTTCAGTTCTGGGCGCTATTTTTATTGATACCTCTTCCCTCGTGATATTTGGTGCAGTCGTATGTATTCTTTGATTCCTTGGGTTTCTTAGTTACATCTTCATATTTTTTCTGTTTTCCTGCTTAAGATTTTAGATTGGATCATATTGCCATAATGCTTTAGACTTGAGAGACTTTTGGTTGCCAAATTTGATGTTTCAAGACTCAAATAAATGGTTGCGATTTAAAGCAGCATTAGTTGCAATGAAGATGTTGCTTCTTAAAAATTGTCGTGCTTGTAATATTGAGATGAGATTTTGATGTTGGGCCTGTTTGGCATAGCATCATAAGTTAAAATAAGTGCATCTGAAGCACATCATAAGCAGAAGCCAATTATTTAGGTGTTTGGGTAGTTTAATTTTTTGATGTGCTTTTGCACATGAAGCTACTTTTATCCCATCACTTATGAAGCCACATTTTGTTGCTTATTATCCCATCACCAAAAGCCACATCCATTGTATTATGCCCAATGACCATTTCACCCTTCAACTAATCTTTATTTACAACTTTATCTATTACTTATTATACCAATTTCATCAAATAATTTCTAGAAATTAATCATTACCATATAAGGATTTTCTTCCTCAATTAACTTATTTATACCGTGAATGATAGTGATTTACTGTACGATTAGGTTGGAATATATTCTATAATTTAAATTAATTTAAAGTACGTGATTTACAAAACAACATTAAATATTGTAGGGCAAATTGGTCAAATACCCCACATTTACAAATTCTAAATTGGGTCTATGACCCAATTACAGATTTATTTAATTTGCCAACTTGATTGAGGATTTTTCTATTTTAAGCGGCTTTAAATGAGATTTTCCCTTGTTTCATCCCTCCCTTAAATTTATTTTGCACCATATGAACTGTCTATATAATAGCTAGGGCTGTTCATGATGCCCATGGCCCTGTGCGTCTGCCGAGCCCACAGAAAAATCGCCTTACCCAACCTAAGAAAAAACAGCCCAAAAAAAATTGGGCACAATTGGGCAGAGCATTTTTACGGGCAAGGCTAGGCATCGAGTAGGGTATGTTGCCCTGCCCATTTGGCTCTGCCCGATAGTGTATATAGTATTTTTTTTTATACAATAGTATTATATTTTTTTTATTTGCACTTATGGGTATTTGACTATTTGTTAAGACATATGATTATCTTTTTAATTTCAAAATCAAGTTGTAGACTTATTTTGGAATATTCCAAAGTATAGAATTATGAATTTCAATTGAAGTTTTTTGGGTAAAAAAAAAAAAAGTTTGCAATATTGTTTATTGGGTATAATTGAAGTTGTTTTTTTCACATAGAATATGACAAGATATCGCTACTTGGGCAAGGAAGGCCCGCATTACCCAACTCATTATTACCTAGCCCAAAAATGTTAGGGCTTCTATCGGGCAGGGCCGGACACTGTACTACATTTTACTGCCCAATAATCTTTTGAGCAAGACATTGGGTAAGGGTCTCGCCCTACACAACCCTACCCATGACCACCCCTAATAATGGCTATGCTTTTTATTGAAATATATAGTGCATTATTCAGTTTCCTCTCTTTGTTTTATTTTGTTTTTCTCTCTTCTCCCGAATTCTTCTCTCTTTCTATTATCCTCCTCTCTCTCCCTTCACCTTTTTTACTATAGCACATTGTAATTACTACCATGCTCTTCTACGCTTGAAATAAAAGAGAGAAATAAAAATAAAAATCTCCAGATTTTTTTCCAACATCGCAAGAGAAACGAAGATGCTCTAAGAGTCTGAAATTTTGGGATCCCATTGGCCTACATCCTTTCCATAGCTCTTCTTCATCCTTCCCTTTGTTCAGTTGGCAGTGCACGTGCTTTGTTCTTCGTTCGTCACTTCTATGGATGTCGTAATCACCGGTTCCTTTGGTATATGTGGGTGTAAACTTCAATCTTTTTTCTCAATTTCAAATGCAGTGGATTCTCATAAAAGAGAGTATATTAGAGTTGTATCCTTCTAACACTACTAGATTTTTTGTTGTAAAAAATGGAGACCTCACCCTTATTTTGAAAATATTCACGTTATTGCATATTCTTGTTTTTCATTAGGAATATTTTAAAGAATATAAATTTCTGTCAAAAATTTGTTATCAAAGTACACCATGGGCAAAAGAATTTTATTCCTAGGCAATACATGAGCATTAAACTTTGTTACTTTTTTTTTAATTAAAATTTTAAAGTCGTCTATTACCCTCAGACGTTTAACTAGGCCCTCAGGAGTTAGGATGCCTCCCCCAGTACCTTGACCAACTCTAGGATTGAACCCCCTCCATTTGGTTTGCCTATTTTTTTTTTGTTGCCCATCTGGTATCGAGAGCTTTGCTCGGACTAATTCAAATCCGACCCGCGTTGCGCACTTGGCTATAGTGAGAGAGTCTCCCAACGGGCCTTTTTTACATTTACAAGACTCGAATTCGAGACGAGGGGTTTAAACTTTATTACTTTGTTTTTTTTTTTGTAACAGAAGGCAAAGATGCCAAAGTACAATTAAAATAAAATTACAAAGTAAGGGAAATGAATCTCAAACACTCTTGATCAACTAAAGCCCTCAAAAGTTAAACGACAATCACTAAGAATCCCTGATTTAGAAAGACCCCACTTTCTATCAAAAAAAGAAAGACCCCACTTAGCCAAAGTATCAGCAACTCTATTGAAATATCTAGGAACATAGCAAATAGAAACACACCAATTCCTAGCCAACAAAAGCTTGATCTGCTGAAACAGAAGGCTACCTGTAGAGAAGTTCACATCAGACAAGCATACATCAAGATCCAAAGCATCGGTCTCAAGCACCACTTTCTTGAAGCCCAAATCCCATGCTAAGTTAAGACCCTCACAAAGAGCCCATTCTTCTGCCGACCTAGCACTACACATCCCTAAGGATTTAGAGAAACCAGCGATTCAAACTCCTTTGCTATCCCTCAAAACACCACCGCACCCAACCTTAGACAAAGATAAAATCATAGCCCCATCCACATTCAGTTTCACCCATCCCTCAAAAGGAGCTTGCCAAGACCGAAAACCTGGGGGTTGTTTTTTTGATATAAAACCTGGGGGGTTGTTACTTTTTGTTTTGCTATAAATTTTTTTTTTTTTTTTGCTATAAAACCTGGGGGTTGTTACTAAGTGGTCAATAGTTTGATTATTACAGGCCCAACTCTCTTAATTGGAATTAAATTCAGCATGAAATTTGGTGGATTCGTTTATCAAGCCAAAAGTTCTTTTGGGTGAGGAGACGTGCCCATTGTTATTGGGCCTGGCCTAACATTCTAGAGACATATCCACTCGTGTGTGGAGAGGGCCAAGCCCGTAAACAGAAGAGATCCTCTTTTTTGTTTTGTTTTTTTTTAGAATTATCTGTCATTTGAGGGCTTTAGTGGATAATGAGTGTTGGGATTTAAGGAGTATTTGGGTAACTTTGAAACCGTAGTTTTCAGAAGTCATTTTTCGTAAGTCGAGACAAAACTCATTTCACATGCTTATTTTAAAAATCGTAAAAAAATATTCTCCAAAAATGATTAATCCCCTTACTTTGCTTTCTTCTTTTCTAGGCCATGAAGCCTCCATTTGTACCAAAAAAAAAAAAACAAGACAGATAATATTGTGAAATTCTTGAATCATCAACTCAATCAATTGTTCCAGCCTATTAAGAGTCTACTAATGCACATTTTTCCACGCTAAAAGTATATTAATATTTCTAATATATTAATTCAATATTATTTGTTTGATATTCCATTACCACGAAACTTGGTTGAAGATAATTTTCTCAACATAGCAGACCACCACAAAATAAAAGCATTTCAAAGTGTTTTAATTAATTTGGTTTCGTAGCCTATGCTGTAATCTTAACTGATATACACAAATTTTCTCAAGGAAGAGTTTTTTCATATTCTTTTTAGTCTTATTCCATCACTTAAAAGGGAAAAAAACTTATGAGCTGTTCAAATTAAGAATCATCATAACATTCTTGACTAAATGCAAAAGCTTTCATCAACAATTCATTATACAAACCAAAAGAAAAACTCCTGTTATTCGTTAACCATTGTTCCCAACAACAACAACAAAAATTACTCCCTTCGGTTTTAAATATAGGAGTTAGATAATTCATTTGCATAATTTAAAAAAAAAATAACAAGTTTTGTTAGTTATTTATAAAAACTATGCTAACTTTTCTAAAGTACTTTGCATTAGAAAATGTGAAGAACTAATATGAAGTCCAAAGAAAAGAATGTAATGACGAAAATGTTTCACGACAAGTGAGAAACATAAAATGATAAGCTTTAATGCAAGAAATAATAACAGGTCTTTGATACTTTCTTGATAAAAATCCTTTAAACATATGCAATTAATAGGAACAATTTATATAAAAAAATTACAAATTTAGAAAATAATGAGTTGAGATATTATATTTAACATCAAAATGAATCTATTTACTCAGGAGCTTTTCCATTTAGGACATGAAGGGTTAATTACACACCCTCCTCATGTACTAGTCTCATCATCAATCCCACGGCAAAAATCACACCTTTTACTCTCGAGAGTTCGGGTCTAGTTTCTCTCCTTGTCTATTTTTTGCCTATTTCTCTTCATCCTCCATTTGGGCTGATCGTCTTTTTGAAAAAACCGCACGCGGTTTTATTACGTGGTCCCTGATCAAGATTTTGATTGGAGATGATGAAGAGATGGGTAGAAAATCTCTCCTTCCCGAGAGTTCACTATCTTAAAAAGGTTAACGATATAGACTCATTTTTTATGCCCAAAAAAGCTAAGATTTTGTGATAGAGGCATGTCTCTAACTGGTTCATGAATGAATTAGTTAACAGAGTTCAATGTCTGAAACAACTTTCTTACCAAGTAAAGTCAATTAATTAATTTTAAGAAACTATAAACACCCAAATATGGATTATTAATTGATTATCAGAGAAAGCAATTAGATTTTTGTAAAGGCAAAGACGTAGTAGCAAACATAGCATACTTGTTGAAGGGTTAAAGCTTGATCAAAGGCGCATGGGCATACATATTCTCTCATCATTTCTTGTCCTCTAATAATTATTTTTCTTTTCATCATTTTTCTCTTTCTTTTTTGTGTGCCACCAAATGGAATTATGTATAGTAGAAAGGCATTTTGTGGCTAACTATATTATTTTCATATGTTTCTTTTTTCCTTTCATATATTAACTAAACATGACTACGTATTGGTATATATGTAATTATAAATAATAATGGTTCTAAATGTAATAATAATGTTGTACTGTTGTGTGAGTTATAATAAGTTTTCTCTT
This sequence comes from Acacia pycnantha, assembly GCA_025563575.1. Classification (NCBI taxonomy): domain Eukaryota; kingdom Viridiplantae; phylum Streptophyta; class Magnoliopsida; order Fabales; family Fabaceae; genus Acacia; species Acacia pycnantha. The sequence goes on along the minus strand of JAMWYP010000222.1, from coordinate 1,273,743 downwards.
TCTTCAACTGGTGGGAATAGCTCTCATAAAATATATAATTAACCAATAATTGAAAACTTGTATAGTTGGCACTACTGATATAATTGCATGATTTGGCTAAAATTTTAAATTGGGACAGATAAATTTTTTAGAAATCTAATACTATTCCCCGTTTTTTTAACCAGAATATCCCCAAGTCATTTTGGATTTGAGTTTAATCTTTGTTGGGCTGAAAGCGTTAATGTTCAAACCCTCCCAACAAGTATGTTTTCTTAGATTTAAATTTGTGTTTTCCTCTTTATAGGGTAACACTGCTTACTCTTTTAATTAACAACTTGTCCGTATCCTATTCGCCTTTTTAATTGTAGAGATTATGACTAAAACATCTATAATTCATTGAAATCATTTTTATTTATTATTTTTGCTTAAAATTTATCATATCGCCATCATATTTTGTCTCTTCATCTTCAAAAATACGACGCAATAATTGTAAACTCTACGTTGTTATAGTATAATTTCTCACTCTCACTAGTTACTGGTTTTTTGCCCCCCTCAATTTGGGGTTTACCAAGTTATATTTTGTTTGCAATTTTTAAGTTTTGTGCTTTGTCTTATTCTTACTTACCTATAATTTTTTATACCATATATATTATTTCAAGAATATTATATTCGAATTCCGTCGTGACCATTTCATTTGAGTGTTTGACATACATTATTTGTAACTTTCCTCATCTTAATTCATATCCAATCTCTCGTTCCACTGAGATAATATAAATATATATGTATCATATGATCTATTTCGACTAATTAGAAAAATTAATTCATAAGAATTTCAGCCAATTTTTGGGGACTTATTTTTTATTCATATGTATATGTGATATTCCTTTTAGTTTGTGAAATAAACAAAACTATATATCACTTTAATTTGGTCTCCCGAATATGTGATAATCAATAAAGAACACGCAAGAAACAGTTTCTATAAGCTTAATCTATTGATTTTTTTCCCATAAACCAAATCAACCAAGACTCTAATTTCTAGAATGAAAAAATTCCACCAGAAATTGTATCTGTGCGCAGAAATTCATCACCACAACGACGTGTATATCTCTGGGAATTAATCCACCGATATTCAACGCTACTAGCAACCAACTAATCTAGTTTGTGGCAATGCAAGTCCACGATTGAGAAACCTTGCTACCTCCAAGTAATCATCGCAACTGCATATACCTAGAGTTTTAATACGAGACCACTGGTTAAATTAAAACAACCTACAGTTAGTTAATCCAATTGCTTGGTAGTTATATCTCTAACTTATTGATTTGACTCCCGTTATCTTAAAAAATAAAAACCATTGGTATGGTTATATATATATATATATA